>DWFC01000245.1:0-12101 GCA_018247075.1 Hasora chromus | reverse complement strand
TAGTATACCTATCTCAACGCTGTTAATAAAGCTTTGCCTCTGTTTCTTCTTTACTCATGTTCTAACGGCACGGTCCTAAACATTTAGATTTCATTACAATTAATAAGTCGAACGACAGTGTTAAAAGCATGTGCCGGAAGCCAAGTGGTACGGCATTATGCGTAAACTTCGATATAAACAACATTTTTAGAAAGAAAATACTAAAACAGTACAAAAAATTGCAGTTATAATGTGTCTAAGAATTAATCATAATTTGTTTTAAATGATTTACGGATAGTCTAATGTCGGCCATTTTTTATGTAGCGAAACGAAAAGAGGACCATGAACACTCATGTACATGAACAATACACATTTATCATAATCGTATTTTAAGACAAACGATATCGGTATCATGTAATCACCAAGGAAATATTAGGCGATTTCAAACAAAAATCTCTCGCACCATCTCATAATAAAACAACCCTCACTGAATAAGGGCACAAATATAACTGACTGGCACAATCCATAAAATTTTTATGCTGGAGCAGAGTTCGTTCGTACTAATTCACAAAAGCAGAGATATATGTGTGTTGCATATATTGCTATATAGCAACGCTAGAATATAAAAAAACTGACGTGCGCGTGGTATAACTAGTTAAAAACTACCACTACAACTAGTTAAAAACTAGTTTGCACGAGTCAGTAGTTAGGAGTTGCGGGAAAAATGGGTGATTTTACCTAAATTCCAAATTTAGAATAATATCTTGTCTTAATATATTATTTTGGTATAAAAAAGAAAAATAGTAAGCAGGTACAAATTATGTTTGTAACACATAAAATTCTAATCTATTTCTACGGATATACAATACGGCAAAAAAGGCAGAACGGAGAGGAGGTTTTCAGTCTTAGTTGGTGTTATATTGATACACTTTAACCCCCTTCCATTCTATCCCCGCCTGCTTATAACATAATTCATACGTCAGTTAAGTTGGCAGGTCGGAAACAATTGAAGCGTTGAGTAACGTCAAAAGTAGTGCATGCATTATTGTTTCGGTGTAGGGGTTTGATAGCTACCGTAAGCAGAAGATGAGGTGCAAATACTCTGTTCTGCAATATATTGGTTATATACGAGCATGTCATGGGCTGTAGTAGCACCTTACCCTCTGGTAAGCCTTTTTATTTTGGTGATATTCGAAAAAAGGTACATTCTCTGCTACAGAGGGCGTAAAGCAGACGTTCTCATTAATTAGATCTATTTCAGAATGGTAATGTTTTATCTTCATTATAAATAATTCTAAAAATAATAATTTAACGTAGGGGACGTTACGTTACTAAATGTAACCAAGCATCGACTTTGTTCCGACAATACCTTTATTCATTTTTTGTTCAGTAATAGTATTTCTTTCGTATTATTAAAATGCCTTGGGTTTCTTCCCACACCAACGGATACTCATAGTTCACGCTATTATTAGACGCATGACCCGGAAGGCAAGGATTTATGTAGTCGTGTACGTTTACGCTGGTAACATTTGGTGCCTTGCGCCACTTAAGAAATTACACATGTGTTGTGCCAGTCTATATGAGTCTTATAGTAGTCATAATCGTAGTCTTATACTCGTAGAGTCGTATTATTCTTTTAATCAGATGGTAAAGTTTGAGAGATTCAAGGTGGATTTTTATTTCCATCATAAATTAAAACTTCCTTCTGTTTGAGTTAGTCCTAATACTCTAGTAAAATGTTTAAATATTTCTCGCGATGTATATATTTCATTGCTAGGCTGTTGCTCGCGACTTCGTCCGCGCGGCTTTTTTATATTCGAAAGAGCCCTCCATACCTAAATCAGGTACATATTCGGAATAAATATAGCCTACCTCCTTTCCCAAGCTAGATAAACTAATCTATGTGTCAAATTTCATCAAGACCGTTTACCCGTCATAGGATAAGGGAGATACCGACAGATAGACAGAGTTACTTTCGCCTTTATAACATTAGTAGGGATTAAAAATTGGTATAAGTACGAAAATGTCACTGACTAAGATGTTCGCTTGGCTCAAGGCTTAGTGGGTGTAATGTAATGAGGTAATTATGAGAGTAGTCAACGCGTATAGTCATCGTTGATAATCGAAAGGGATGGATTTTACCTGCTTGATTTTAACTCTAGCTCACACTAGCGCTAGCAGTAATTGATTGTCGAGACTGTTTTAAAACCGCAATTTGTTACATATCAGTAAGCAGGAAACACTTATAGAAACCTATCTAATAGATCTTTAACTCACTCGCTCCTTGGCAGTTCATTGCGTCAGTTTTTTGGTCAATATTTGTCACATTTTTGAACAGAGCGTGTTGAATTCTACCTCCCCTCCCTCCCTCCCCCCACCCTATTTGCAAAAACTGACAAAGTTAGTGACATATTTTAATTAAAAGAAAAAAAAATAAAGTTCTCGTAAATGTTAAAATATTTTATGTTTTATAATATCGTAGTCTAGCAAGCAGGAGTGTACTTGCGAGATCTACGTTGTCTTTATTTTTTGTTACCTCAAACTAGGGCAAAAACAAAAGCTGTTTTCTTGAAGTACACGGTTTCTGCCGCGAGCAGTTGTAGCTACTAATCGCATAATTGCTTATAACACGCGCTATGTTTAAAAATTGTTATAATTCTGGTTAATCCAAAGTTTATGAATTACTAAGGATATTTAGGATCAATTTGGAGATTAGCTTCGAGAAGGTTTAACTAACGTTAATTATATCTTCTTAATTTATTGATCCCTCCAATCAAACCTCATACCCGAGTGGTATGGGTTATGTTGCTGTAAATAAGTAAACAATAGAATATTTACTTCTAATAAGTACTTTCCTCGTCAAGAAAGTTAGCCCATATATAAAATACTCAATGAAACGAGCATCTCTATTATATTTATACACTGAAGTAGTTACAGGAGAGCGACCGTTCAGGTCGTTGGAGTTCTCTGAATCGTATCGCCGTAACTGTATATTAATTGCTCTTTTACTCATTAAACTGCAGCATAAAGGTAATAAAAATTCTGTTCTTATCCACTGCCCGTAAAATTGAATTAACTCTTATTTCGAGATAAAATATTATACTGCAAATTTGCCCATTAAAACATCATTTTACAATGTAGCTTAAAAGTACAAATTTCACATGTTCAGTTTTTCCTTATTTCTTGTTTTGTTTTCATGAGAATATTCTGCTAGTGGAATGCTAAAATTGCTAAAAAAAGGTTGCTGGTGGTCACACGTATGCACCGAAACTTGACAGTTGCACATACTTAACAGATATACGACCACTGCCGCCATTCTGGTTGCAATCCAGTGTAAAATTAGAGTTGTAGCTCATTAATCTCAGAAAATATTTCAGACAGGTCATTCATCAATCTCATACTGATATCATACTTCCTCAAATCATGTATGCTATATAACTTTCATTAATATAATTCTATAATTTCCAACGTAGTTATCCACAATGGCGCCTCGCTGGCTTGTGCTGTGCTGCGCGATGCTGTTCGCCCGGCCGGCGCACCCGCAGGGCGCGCAGCAGTGCCCCGCGCCCAACACGATCACGCCCTGCAGCTGCACCGTCAAGAAGAACGGCCTCGACATACTCTGCGAGTTTACTGAGCAGCAGCATATACAGAAGGTGCGTTGGAAGCCAGTTTTTCTAATATTTTTAACATACTCACACACTCACATTGTATTGTAAATAAAGAGCTTTTAAATGAAATTTATAAATTCCACGAAGTAAAAATATTTACGAGATAACAGATTTTCATCGTAAATTGATATCAGATTTTATTTGGTTGTTATTGGTAATTAAATAGAGGCTCTTTTCCGGAATTTTTATTTATTGGAACTAAATTCGAGAGCATGTCTCGCTTTTACGGAAAAATAGTTACGCTCGCACATAACGTTAAAATGAATGTGATTGCGATTTTTTAAAATAATTTTAACGAATAACGATTGGAGGTTGCTGATGGGCAGGTTTGTGAAAATTGTGAAATATAAGAACGTGATGTCGATTTTTTCTGTGAGACACATTTTAATAGTTGACGATTTAAGAGTGACAAGGCTTTGGTATTCGATTGAGTCTGTTAGCAAAATCACGTGTTTGCTCGATATTCGCATCGAATGTGGCAGAAGTAGCCACTTAACGTTATTTTAAATGTATGTTCGTATGCCAAGTTGTATATAAAACATAGTTATAAAATTGTTTCTTCTTATATTATTTCTAAGTTTGGTCTACAATAAAGATTTGTATAAGAATCTATCTTCCTTATTCTGGCAAGGGTACCTGAAATTTAATTGTTTGTTCCACAGGCGATGAACACTCTACGCTCTAAGCCCATGATAATATTTTACTTGAAGCTGCGACACAATAACTTGGCCAAGCTGCCTTCGTACATTTTCCTCGGTCTGGACATTCGCCACCTCACTGTACATAACAGCAGCCTCGCCGTCATAGAAGACTCGTCTTTGAGCTCTATCGGTAAGTTTACAAAATCTTTTATCAATCAATCAATCATTAATCGTCGATTGTCGATAAACGGAGAGTTCGTAGAACGAATTGCGCACAGCATATAGTGACTTATTTCCAGAAAATATCTGTTGGTTAGTTGTTGTAACATCAACCGTATTCGTATGAAATTACACTTTTCGCCCTAGTTGTTTTTTCAAAATGTGTGGTTAAATTACATATGTTCGGATTCGGAATTCAATAGAATGGTTTATTTTATAATATATGAAGCGTTGAAAACGTGTTTTAAAATTCAAGGAATAGAAGTTTGATTGTTAGAAAGTAAATAAAAATCACTTTTATTAATGCGCAAAACAAAAACAGTGTAATAAATAATAGTTTTGATTAGTCCTTAACCTATAATGATGCGGTGTGGTACAACCGATCAGTAGTTCTCCGAAGAAGTTCGCCTAAAATACGGCCGGTTGTCTGCACGCTGTTCATTTTGTACACGTAAAATCGAAGTATTTGATTTAACTTTAAGAACATACTAGCAGGGTTACGAATACAAAACACGAACTGTTTTCACGGGTAAAAGCGTTCTGATTATAATAATATCCTCAGGCAACAAGTTGACACAGCTCGACGTCTCGCAAAACAGCCTCGCAACGATACCGACGTCGTCCTTCACGCATCTCAATCACCTACTTATTCTGAACATGAATCATAATAAGGTAAATATGGTTTGGGAATACATTTAGATGTACGCTTTCGTAACTTAAGCCGTCTTAGTTGAAATGTACGCTCTAATCTTATTTGCAGGTATACCGAGCTGAGTTTGCGTATATCTTTTAGCTCTCCTCTCTTTTTCTCAACTCCTCAAGGATTAGGGATGAAATATTTTTTTTAATTCCGTGAGAATGATTGTGTGAAATGATTTTTTTCTAATGCCTATTATTTCTTTTTTTAGTATTTTGTATTACGTTATAATAATTATCCTACCATTGAATTTCGGGCATTCATTTCAAATGTGTTTCGTTTATAATTAATCGTAACTAATTGAAATGATCTAAAACAAATCTAAAAATATATCTAAACAGGTTTATAAACAGACCCCCAAAAGTAGTTATACTTGTTTGCGTATGTTGAATACTGTCTACATTCTACATTTTGTACTTAGCTGTAAGCTTCCACTGTTATAGTAATTAATCACGACTTCCAGAGTCGGAAAGTTTGGGCGTGTGACTAATGTAATATTTTGCTTCAAGGTCACAGCCGTACACAACCGAGCCTTTATGGGTCTAGACACCTTGGAGATATTAACTCTTTATGAGAATAGAATATCTGTCGTTGACGGCGAGGCTTTTAAAGGACTGGAGAAGTAAGTAGAAATCGCAGATATATAGAAGATAGTAACCGCAAAGTATTTGCATTATTTTGTAGGTATGGTTTTTTTTTGTAGATAGAATTAATAGATTTTCTAGAATCAGGACAAACAAGGATTTAGTCATTGGTTGATTGACGTAGACGTGGCGGTTATTATCTCTTATTCTTAGAACATTGTGGGACACGTAATGTTAGTAGCGATGTCAATGATATACGAGGAAATTGAAAGTAAAGTCAAACAAAAATCTCTGTCTCCTGTGGCTATATCCTTTACAACAAAAAAATGAACTTTCGCGCATAGTAGCAACTTATTGCTCTCTATAAAAAAAAAATTATAACATTAAATCTGTTCTTCAAACACTCTGAGCTATTTACATCAAGATGGAATGTTGGGAAATAAAGTTGATTATCATTCCCTCCTTCTCTCACCGATGGACCTTATTCCCAAATTTCGGACATTATAGAAAAATTTGCGGCTTGTAAACTTTTCAGTATCTGCGACGGGAAAGTAATTTATTGTGTTACGTCAAATGTATTCAGCTTCACTGAAAGGTAAATTGAAAAGGTTTCGAACAAAATGTGTACGTCGGAAATCGCGATGGAATCGTTTCAGAGTCCCCCGCCACTGAACTTTTTGTATATTTTCATATAAATCCTTCCAATACCATGTCATAAATTAGAGGGGTACCAATATGTAAAATAAATACTTATAAATATTGTCTGAATATATTTTTATTCTTAGATATTGTAATTATTGAAGTAGAAAAGTTTTTTTAATACACATTTATAAATGTTTTATTTTGTATGTGGCGATGTTGTTCATGGTAGTTTTTAAGCCACATACTGATGAAATGGTTTCTTTGAATCGAAGGGTCCTTAACATAATATGGTCGTCGTTCTAAGAAATCTTGAAGGAAATTACAGAGTAGTATTCACGGGAATTATCGTTTGGTTGTCAGTCTTCATTCTCAACTTCGAATTACTGATAGCGTTCTGCGGTCCCTGTGAATAATGTTGTACAATTTGGTTGATGAATGGTTTTAGGAAGTTGAAACGACTGAACCTTGGCGGGAACGAGCTCACGGCAGTGCCGCAAAAAGCTCTAGCGCTGCTGGAAAATTTAAAGAAGCTTGAAATGCAAGAAAATCGGATTACGTCAATATCGGAGGGAGATTTTGCAGGTATTTTCACGACGTGTATAAGCCTATATATGTGCAGAATTTATAAATTTGAAAAACAGGATGTGGAGTGAGGAATTTTTGTAACTAGCAACATTGGTGTCAGTATTATCTCTAAATTATTTTTATCATTTATTTAACATGTATTCAGATAAAATATTTAGTTAAATTAAAATGTTGTTATTAATATTGTAAATACTATATCTCAATCTCTTATTTAAGCATGTTATTTTTTTATTATAAACCAATATTATCAATTGTCGAAGATTTCCGTCAAGTACATTTTAAAGCTTTAATATTTGTCGCCAGGTCTACGTAACCTGGATTCTTTGGGTTTAGCCCACAACCAATTACGTGAGGTGCCATCGCAGGTGTTTTCTCACCTCACTTTTCTGAACTCTCTCGAGCTGGAAGGCAATCAGATACAAAGGATTGATGAGAAAGCCTTCGCCGGCCTGGAAGGTAAATTCTTGGAACACCACTGACATTATCCAGAAACGCTACGAAGCGGTTTATAATTATGCTGTTCTGTTTGAAATGTCAATTCGTCAATATCGACAATTAATTCATTGCTTATTTCAAGTATTCTGCTAGACCTTTTTAGCGAGAAATTTAGAATGAGTGCTGTAAAATTTTAATTAACTATAATTAAATCGGAAGTTTATTCAGAATTCCCTTAAATAATTTACTTATTACCTAGAATTCTTTGTACTTTATAAACAACGCAGTTTCACATTGTCTTCATATCCGTACAATCATAGTATAATATAATGCGCTATAGTAATGGGCTATTTTGAGTCAAAGACTACAAATTACGTGGGAGCCTCTACGAAAATTAATTATATATTAACAATCGAAGTAGATTGTTCTTATCATGCTCTAATATAAGCTACGTAAACGTGAATGGCATTTTAACTTATTATAATGTAATTGATGCTTAGAGAACCTCCAATATCTGCGCCTGGGTGACAACCGACTCCACGAGATACCTTCGGAAGCTCTCCGCCCTTTGCATCGCCTCCGTCATCTGGACCTACGTTCCAATAACATTACATATATAAGCGAAGACGCGTTCACAGGCTATGGCGACTCCATTACTTTCCTCAACTTGCAGAAGAATATGTGAGTGTCAATTTATTTAACGTTAACATGAGAGGAGGTTATGTAAAGTAACCTTCAACATATATGTACATATATTTGAAATAGATTAATTGGTGTTAATTGAATTGAGAACTTTAAATACACTTCTCTTTTTTCGAAACGATTTTAAAGCATAACATTTTTCGATAGCAAGATATGGTGATGGGTTTTCAATAAAGAAATATGCTTTAATTTGATCGTTATTTTTATTGTTAATTTGTACATCATAGAATCAAATTATTTGTTTCGATTTTCTGAATAATCGACAGCCCTGCGCCTAATAAAAGTAAAAAATATTTTTGAAGAGGATAATTTAGTCGGGACCCACTGTTCAAAAGTTACGCGTTATATGAGTACTTATTTGTTGAAGCTTCCAGCGCAAATCTTTATGCTTACTTGAGGGCAGCCCATATTTCACGCGAAGCGAAACTTTCTAGAAGATGTAATTTAAAGGGCTACCACATTTTGTGGAAGTTTAGTGATTAATAAGCTTGATAAACGAGAAACTTTCGGTGATTCTCTAACAATTCTTTGTTAATGGGTTAACAGGTAATTTAGATTTTATCCTGCATATTAATTTTAACAGATTGCCACTGAAATGTTAAAGTTAAACCAAGAGGCTATTTGGGTTGTTTTCGAGAAAGAAGACGAAAATGCACCTATACCTTTATTTTAAGGACCATGTCTGTATTAACAGATGTAAGAAGGTTTGTTTAATTTACCTTCAACTTTTGCCAAAAGTTCTGGTATTGAAATCCTTTGTTAGAAATTTACTAATCCACACTCTAGTGATGAGATTGAAATAAATAGCTGCATAAACAAAAAATGCGACGTATGATCAAATCTATTCTGGTGTTTATCACTAGATGCGCCTCTGCAATCTCGACTGAAGATCAAATCCCATCTAAATAAGGAGAGAACAAGTGAATCCGAAGTGACGTTCGTGTTTCCCATTTCATTTCTATCCCAAGTGGGTAAATTTAATGCTGAGTGCGCCCTCCTCTGTATTATTTTGAAGTTTATGGCACTGTTATCTCGGATTAACGTTTAATTTAGTAGCTAGCCGCAGCAGTGTCGGTGTTTGATTAATTTAGATTAATTTTTGGGGTGGTTTTCTCTTTATTAATTTTAGTCTTAACTTGGTTTATTGAGACAAATTGTTCGATCACTGTTCGTGGCTTTTGTTTGAAACCTTTCAAGCAGAGCATTGCGTGTTTAAAAAAACTTGAGCTCAACGTTTCATTGTGAACTTTATTGTTGTGTTAATTACTTTATTATTACTAGAGGAGTTTCTTATTTACTTCATAAATAGGAGCTGCCATTTGCGACGGGACGCCGACTAAGTGTATTGTATGTTTTTCAAGAACTGTTATGAATTTACAATTACCTTTAGATTGTTCTAGCTTCATTATTTATTTTGGTCTTCCATTCTTGCCTTTTGAAATATTTCAGCCACTGTATAGATCTATCTTAGTTGAGTAATTCTGTAACCAAATTTAAGTACTACTTAACATTTAAATAATATTTTTTTTTCCGTCAGGGTTCACCAGTTACCTACTATGGGTTTCGATAATCTCAACTCACTGGAGACACTCAATCTGCAGAATAACAAACTTCAGCACATCCCTGAAGAGATAATGGAACCAATACTGGACACACTGCGAGTGGTAGATATCATGGGTATGTTTCAAACGTTGACATCTCGATTTGTTGTGAAGAGGATGTGAATAAAAATAATGAAATAGGAAGTGTTGCATTTTAGCAGTATCTATACTTATTACAATAAAAGTTTCAACTGTAGATAAATTAATGTATATGTGATGATCCAAAAAGCCGTATAATAACTTTTCATGCAAACAGTACGATACGGTTAATGTAGGACAAACTTTGGCAATAAATACTGTTTTCATTTAGATAACCCACTAATTTGCGACTGCGAACTGGCGTGGTACGAGTCGTGGCTGGCAGGCCTTCGCGACCGCGACGACGAGATGATGCAGAAGAAGCGCACAGTATGCACCATGGTCAACGAGCACAGGGAGTACAGCGTCGCCAAGATGCCGCTCGAGAAAATGAACTGCAAGCGGAAACCAGGCTACGGACGGCCGTCCAACGCCCACCGAACTTGCCCACTTATAACACAAACTTTCCTTCTGGCTGCCGTCAGATGGCTCTAGATCTATCTATAAATAGTACTAATTACGTCTACTTTAAGTTCTCCCCATTTCGTTCGCGTGAAGGCTCTAGTGGCGCTAGCTGTGGCCGGATAGCGCCAGGCGACCCCTTCGCAACCTTGTACGTTTTGTTCAAACTTCGTAACGTAATGAATTTGTGCAATAAACTACGATACATATCAAATTTGGGCTGATAACAAAATTAGTAGTATTTTGGAATGGTAACATGTGATAGGAAAAAGGAGATGGTTTTTACGAAAAGTCGCATAAGTTAGAGTGATACACTGCGTATTTTTAAAATTTAAAAGAACTTTTACAGTAGGTTTGCCTTACTTTAGAGTAATGTATCTAAAGTTGAGACGTAGAACAAGTCTGTAGTACATAATTGGCGGTGGTAAGATTTTTTGGAGGGATATAATGTCAAAAATGTATTGTGGCGCTCTTGTGAAGCCACTTCCTAGCGACGAGACGCAATGAGGCACAAAAGATATTTTGTTTTCAAATTTACTATCCTAATATTAAAATGAAACTTCTTATATTTTTTATCGTTTACCCCTGCCTTTACGAATAACTGTACACGTATTATTAGTAAGCTTTTAAGCATTTACCATGTTGACTATTATAATACTCTACGCTAGTAATTATGTGGGGCTCGAACTATTTATCTTACATAATTATTATATTTACATTTGTGCATTTAATCAAGTTTCAATGATACCGGTTTCGGAACATTTCCTTCTTATGCTACCTCTCGTTAAGTACATAAATTAAAGTTGATATTATCACATAGAGATAGAGCCCCTGGATGTTCGATGTAGCCTAGATATAGGACTGTAAGTAGATAAGTGTTAGAAACATTTATGTAAATTGTTTGTATAAAATAATCTTAACGAGTTGTCCTATAACATTTAAATATATTCACTTATTTCTGTTTTCTATAGATAGTAAACTAATCTATGGAAATATTATAGAAAATGAAAATATACTATGATTTTGCTGTTGAAATTATAAAATTCAGGAGTTTGAATTCGTTTCAAATTCAAGAAAATAAAACAATTAATGAAACGTAATTGGATTGACGATAAAAGTAAACAACTGAATTGATTACGGCACCGAATGATAATCTTCGGGATGCAAAGTTATAAATAGATTTGTTATTTGAAATTCAAAGAGTATACCGCTTTAATTAATATGCAAACGAATGCAACGAGAGACGCTGATTCCTGGCCTTTCCGCATCCTACATTTTGGAAACTTCGAAAATTTGCTCCAAAGAATTACCTTTTGGTAGAACTTTTTACATCAATTTACATTTGAATTTTAATGTATTATTTTTCCCGTGTAACAAGTATTAATGTAATTAACTTTTAACAGGCAAATTAGGGGTTAGTTATGTAAAAAAGGATTGGAATAAAAAGGTAGGTTGGGATTCTGATAAAATCCAAAACTGACAGAAATAATTAAAAGTGGTTTAAGTAACCATGTATGACACTAGAGAAAATAAAAACTGCACTCGGAAATTGCAAAAGTTGGTTTTCAAAAATAAAATAACATGGACTTGTAGTGTTCGGAATAAAAAACCAATGAGGAAGGCGTCTGCTTTTGCAAAGTAATGACAAAGGCAATGATAATTAAAAATCGGAAACATTAGAAACAGTAAAAGTAAATAAACTTAAAATGGGACAACTCAAACAGATTATTTTGGATCATATATTTTGTAGATATTACTTTAATGATTGGTTAAAATTTTATAGCGTTTTATTCTATAGTTCAGCT
>DWFC01000244.1:0-12106 GCA_018247075.1 Hasora chromus | reverse complement strand
TTTTTATTTAGTTGTTAATTTTATATATAAATCCTTAGACTTATATATAAAAACGTGAAGCGAAATCTTTGAACCCATTTGAAAAATGCGCAAACGAAGGAGTGTGATATTCGACATAGGCAGTCAAAGTTTGTTTTGAGAAGAAGTACCTACACAAGACCTATATCTATGTATTCGTCGTCGATTTTAGACCTTTGGTAACTATTAAACAAGTTTAACGCAAATTATTTTCACACTTTCAAAGTTAATTTCCATTGCCAGCACGCGTAATAATTTCAGATGGCACTGATATATTACATAGAGATAAAAAAACTCGCAAGATCCAACCCTAGGCTAAAGGTTACAGCACGAACAAGCCTCGCTGGCCCGCAAGTGACGTAACGAGCTCATTCACTGGTCCCCTAACCCCTGTCTCATTAAATCACTCCGCCCACGACCCGTGACGTCACGGGCTATTTGTCACGCTGTACCTAGATTGTGATCTAGCTATAGCTGTGACGTAAGCTAGCTCATTTCGTTATGTTAATCCGCCGTTTTACGTAATTGTGGAAAGGTGTTGGGAGTAATGGAGAAGATGGAGTTGGTTTTGACGTCACTTAATAATACGCACGCTTATGCCTTATAGATTGACCTAAACTTTCCGCAAAAGGAATGTACAAGTAATACAAAGAGTTATACATCATGTACTATTTCTATAAAAATTGTATCCTAGAACGGATCAGATTACTGTTAGGAAATGGCGCGATTATGCCTACAGAGGCCAATTTCCGGTGGGATACAACTGTAGGTGCAGGTATCTCGGGAAGTTAACTAGACTGCAGCATAAAATTATAATCCTGTATTGTAAAAATAAATATCAGATAAACATAAATCAGTGCTTGAAGTGGTTTTAAAGTGGTTGCAAAATGAAATACCCAATGTAATGTTTCGGGTCTAAAAACAAATTAGGAAATTAATATAATTTATCCACTAAACGTTTTTTAAATGTATTATTTCTTACCATGCCATATCATAAAATAATTAAACATAGGTTTATTCACAAAAATGTTTAAAATGAATTTTATGTACCGACATATATTTTAAATTACTTTTCTCGAAAAGATACTATTTTACATACCTATTATTGATTTTGCAACGACTACCCACAATTATCAATTTGAATCCAAGAAGTGCTTTTGAAGAAATCTTTTATAGATACCTACAGACGTAAGATTAATTTATTAATTAATAAAATATAAGTACGTTCATTCTAAAAGATTAGTTTTATTATCTTGTCGCAGGATATTTGTAATAAGATTGGTTTTAGTTTGAGAAGAGTAGAGCCACGGTCAAACATACAAGCGCGGCCACTTAAAAAGCGCAATTAGTGCGTTCCGTAGTAAGAGCTTACACAAACACGATCGCATTACGCGTTTCCGCGTTTGCTCGCAACACGGCAACAAGATAATATTACTTCAATGGCATAAAATACACCGTCGACACCGTAGTGAATGAAACAGTGCGCGTCCGGCGAGCGGCAAGCGGCGAGCGAGCGACGAATGGGAGCGGAAGCCCGCGGTTAGTCCACTTCCTGTTTCCTGCGGGGCCGAGAGCGTCGCACGCGCAGCCGACCGCGCCCGAGCGCTCCCCGACCCTCCCCGACCCGCCCCGACCCGCCCCGAACGGGCCCGACCGAGTGACGACACTGTTTTCCACGTTGAACGCGCATACATCGAAAAACCTTGTTTCGATAGAATATTGTCATCTATAGTGTAACAAATCTCAACAGGCGTTTTGTTTATTAATTAGGTCAATTAATACTATTTAGTTCGAAAAAAATCCCTATTTAAGTACCTATACTAAATAAATACGTTTTTGGCAGGAACCTTTTCAGATTTTTAACTCATAATTCATACACGCTTGGATGGTTGGGTCAAGCTATACTCTACAGCAATCATGCATCTTGATAGATGCTACGGTTAGCGAGACGTAGTGCAAAGAAAAAAGAGTTTTGAATGGAACATGGGGAAAGGGAACGAAAATCTGTATATCCTCAGTCCTCAATAGAATAAATTATTTTATCACCAATATCTTAGCAAAGGTACCTATGTAATGACTAATAAGAATGTAATAACTAGGTATCCGGCTAATAAAGCTAAGCAGTATTGGAAATCAATTATAACTTAACAAAACAACAAGTACAAATAACTTTAGCGCGTCAAGTAAGCGCACAGCCCGATAGCACTGACGTCACGGACGTTCTCGATATACATTAATGAAATAATTACCCAAATGCGAATGTAACATTTCGCAACGAGTAGTCGGGTACCTACTTTGTAGCTGCCGAATCGCCTACGCTGTCGCCTACGCATCGCCCACTCCCCCCTCCTTGCCCCGCACTCATCCCCGCAGTCTCTCCGGCCGACGTAGTGTAGTAGCGTAGGCTCGCAACACGCACTAGATTATGCTGCGCAGAGACGATAGTCCTCCCGCTCTTATGTGCTCCGCTACTCACGGCACTGATCTTTAAACGGAGAGATCAGTTTGCAAGGGATTATTTGACGGGATTTATTGATCTAAAATAAGCTGTTTCTGCTAAGCTTATCTAACATATATGAAGATTTTTATTCTGGAATTACACCAAAACATCGTTAAAGGAAAATACCTTTCAAATTAAAAAGAATTAATAATCTATCATTAAGGATAAATTATTTAGCATTACTTTTTTCTCAGAAACTATCTCTACGATGTCTCTATAATAATGCTTTGTCTAATCAGTGTTTATTAAACTGTACTAAAACAGTGAGCTATATTTTTCTTACTTCATTGCTAAGTTACCTACGTAGGCATTGTAAAATAAGTCGTTTGTTTAAACACACAATAAATGTGTTTCAACACATTAGTTAGCGATAAAAATAAAATGATCTTGTTAGTGTTACGCAATTTGTTGATTTCATATTAATGCATCAATCAGTTTGGAACATTCCTTAAAGACAATCAAAGAGGGTTAATTAATTATTGATATGTCATAGGAATAATTTATCCATATGATACGCAATAATAAATATAATATACCTACTTATATGCCTATAAATCAAAAGTGAGTATAATAAAACAAAAAAAAAAACAATATTAAGCTGTCAAGCTCTTCAAAATATGTACCTACTTAATAGGAATTGGCTCGATACAAAAGTAAAATTTAAATGGTGTTGTGTGTTAGTTAGTCTTTGCCATATCCTATATTGAGTGAAGGAGCGAGCAGCGTTTAGATCCAATGGATAGTACGCGGCGGCAAGCAAGCAAAATTAATTAAATTGTAGAACGCTCATGTTATAGTACTTAGCTGTTAATGAACGAACGCAACTAGCTCTAGGTTCGTTCGACAACACCGCACATCGTCGGGGACAATATGAATTTATTAGCATCGTATTTCTTCATTACGCTGTTGCGTGCATTTTATCATGGGTCTTTATAGAATAGTTATAAATAAATAAAATAAAATAAGCATGTTCGTTCAAAGTAATAAAGTAGCATTCGCTACTTTACACATTCTCTACCCTAGCTTTGACTGTAACTATTTCTAAGTTTTTTTACAACAACATTTGATTTTAAAGGCTTTTTCATTCTAACTTCGGTGTCTTTAGGTAACTCATTTAAATAAAACACTAACTAACTATCAGCTATTTTTGGGAAATTGTTTCTTAACAATATGGTCTTCCGTAAGTTATTCCCAGTTAGTTAACAAATGTACTCCAGTCATCGCATCTAACTCGAGAAAATTCCATGAAACCCAAAAAAAAAACGTGATCAATTTATTCGGTGGTATCTTATTACAAGATCACTTGAAAACCTGGTGACCTAAGTCCTGGCTTAACGAAGTGGAGAACAGGGTGTAGGGCGCACCCCCGCCCCCGGCCTCCATTCATGAACTCAGCTGGGGGGAGATTTTGTTACGAATCGAGAAGTATTTGCATAATCATATTCAATAGCGGTCATAGAATTAAGAATGGTTGTCCCGCTGAGCGCGGAATGGTTTGAAGTCGTATCTTTGGCGTAATGCGCGCAAGAATGTCGACATCTGCGGAATATTTTATGAGACAGTTTTTGTATATCTGTAAAATATTTGGCAATGAAATTTTTTATCACGCAAATTGCAAACCTGAACTTTGGAAGCACTAAAATAGATCGAGAGTCTCTAAATTACATAAAACTACGAAATATGTGAGTTTTGAGAAGAAGCAATATAATTTTATTTGTAATATGGATGGATGGATCCATAACTGTATAGCTATGTAGGTCATTTAACCCATATTGACGTCATTTGCCTTTTATAATTAACAAGTTCACAAAAAGCGTTAATTATTTCCAAGGTAAAAAGCAAACTATGTCATTTTTTGATCCACAAATCTGTACATATGTAAAAACTACAAACATTTTCGCATTTAGTCTTAACATGGAAGAAGAGTAGAGTATAATTTAAGCAATAAAATTTTTTTATAAAAAATACTTGACTAATTGCCAATCTATATTTTCTGATTTATAGTTGAATTTAACTGGTAAGTACTTCCATAGTAGGTAAGCGGGCGTAAACTTTATAGATCATTATGCCGTTCTACGCGAAGGCGTGCACTTAAAAAGGTAAATCATAGTCAGTAATAAACTCGGTAGGTGTTTTATATCGATATTAAGTGTTTGACAAGCGTTGAGAAATATCAAAGAGCATAGTTAGACGGTTGGGTGGAATTGGGCGGTGTAGGCAGGCGGTGGGCGCGCGTAGGCCGCAACAAGTATGAATGAACTCGACTCGCCGAGCCGGCCGTGCGAGCGTGTTGGATATGACAAACCCTGTTTGCTGAAACGTTTGAAGGCTTAAAATTAAAAGCCTTTCACACCCCTATCTGTTCTAAACTATGCTGAGTGGAATGATATCTATGGCGTAAAATGTAATCACCTGTTGTTGTAGTTAATGAGCTTAGTGTTGTTTTATGTGTAATAAGATTAGCCGCATTAGTTTAAACTGCTGACTGCACTTCAACTCAACAAGTGGGCGACCACACTTCCTATGAGATTACACTTGACTTAGAAGCCTGCTGACTTGTAAGTCCTCTGAAAACCAATTGCAAGCGATTTATTCGCCAAATCGGGAGGTTATTGGCAACAATCAGTATATTTGTTTGTTTTGGCGTTCGGCGAACAAGGCCGATATTGTTACACGGACGGATGCGGGAGCAGGGCTCGCATTATCTCGACATCGGCGGTGTCCGGCCAGCCGGACGGACGCGCGTCCGGCCGCATCCGATTGCTCTGGAATCCACGCTTCGTTGTAGGTACAACGTACGTCATTGGCAAGTGCAATTATTGCTGCCGTCCCGAATTTACCCCAGTCTTTGAATAAGATACTTGAAAAATCGAGATCAGTTCGTACATAGCTTAATAATGCCACACAAGGTACTTTCAACCAGAATGACTGATTGGATCCGACTGAAATTTTGAACCGTAAAGTTCGACATTCGTGGTGTTCTGTTATGTTTTTAGTGCCAAAGGCAGCTTGGTAAGAATGATTACTTTTATCTATTATAATGTTCCACACCAATTTATCCACTTAAGGCCTTTGGAGAAGTAACATACAAATAGTACGACTATATGTTTTTTATTTCAAAATATCATATAAATAGTTTTGAACATTTCTCTTTCCGTAAATGGGACCCGGAATGCGGAACAGGGCTACCTAAATCAATACCACTAGCCGGTTACAACGAACAATCTATAGTTATTTAGGTTAGAGGTCAGTCCAATTCATGGACAAGTACCAACCAATTAATTAATAATACTTCATGGCTGGTACGTTATTGCTCCGAAATATTCAGATCTAGCAGACAGGTACCTACTTGTACTTTCTATGGACCGATGATCGATGGGGACGAAAGGTCATAGAGTGGCGACCACGTCTCGGCAAGCGGAGCACTGGACGCCCCCCGACAAGATGGAGTGATGACCTGAGGAAGACAGCGGGCAACCGCTGGATCCTCAGGGCTCAGAACAGGTCGGAGTGGCGAAAATTAGGGGAGGCCTATGTCCAGCAGTGGACTTTAAAAGGCTGAATGGATGGATGGATGGAATAAGAAATATACAAAAAAAATATTTTTATGGTAAATTATTTAAAAAAGACTATTTAGCCAATAATATTACCACATTATTTTATATCGTAAACAAAACTAGAAATCAATATGGTAATCAAATTGTCATAATGAATACGCAAAACCTTATTGCATTTCAATAATATATAAAAAATGACAACAAAGTAAAGTTAGTAGGATAATAGTTGTTGTTAGTAAGATATAGATTTACTCATTTTTAGAAATACCACGTTCACGGTTCCGCTGTTACGGAAATTTGAAAACTACCTTGCATCTTATACGGTTTAGGTATGTTATTCAGCGTAAGAGACGACGCTTCAAGCTTCGACTTGTGGTACGCCTTTTAATTTGACGTTAATACGTCTTTAAATGTACTTTAATAGTGGGTTGTAAATTCTACAGCTTCGCCGAAAACACTCATCTCGAGTTTCAAGCTTCACTCACTGCAACTCAGCTAGCTCTTTAGATCTATTTTTTTATATTTAATGTTATGAGGTAGCCCACGGGCATGCTGTCCACTTGTTGGTAAGTGGCTATTGCAGCTTATGACATCAGTGTCTGTGGGCTAATTACGGATGCGGTGCAAGCCCTGAGAACATAGTTTAAACGTCTCGTGTTCTGCATATACTGGTTATCACTCCCTTACACAGTTGTGCGAATACTACTATTTTACGTCACAAATAGGTGTGTCGTCGGTACCGACCCAGTCGCCCTTTTTAACTCGGCTTGGCCCGCGGCCTCGCCAAATACACTCATTTCGCGCTCCGGGCTTAACCCTCCGTGACTCGGCTGAGCCAGCGGCCTTGCCAAAGACAGTTCGCGTTCCGGGCTTCGCCCTTTACGTCTCGGTTCCGACGGCGGCTTCGCTAAATATACTTTTCTCGTGCTCCAGGCATTGCCATCACCAACTCGGCTCAACGTGTGATCTCGCCAAAAACACTTAGTTTAGGCTCCGGGTTTTGCCCTCCGCAACTATGCTCGACCTGCGGCCTCTACAGACGCTTGCCTCGCGCTTCGGATTTAGTTAAACTTATCTAACGCTCTATGAAATGTTCGTCCTTAGCAAAGGATCGGGCTGCAGCCACGAAAATATTCGCGCTTCGCGCTTCGATCCGAATCAGTCTTAAACCAGATTTAAACTATAGTTTTTTTTGTCAGGAGCCTTCTGCCTTTTGAGGGGGAGGCTTCTTCAAAACCAGGCACTAAATTCGGCTTAGAAGTGTTTAAAAAATTTACCGTTTACCCTGTAAAAAAAATTAAACCGTCTTTACTAAGGTTGGTGTTTATGGGGTTTTAGTATCTAAAAAACACGCGGACGAAGTCGCGAGTAACAACTAGTTGACAATAAATGCACAGAAAATTTAAAAGCTGAATAAAAACTAAAATAATTTAAGCATATCGAGCTCACTGCCATGATAAGAGGAGGGGTATGAAAAGAAGCGAATGTATATTTTCTTCCGTCGAGACAGCAATTGTTGTGAATTACAATAAAAAAACAATATAGCTTATAAAATCTTCCTAAAACTTGCCGCGAACTGCTCGAGCGAAAGTAATTCAAACAAAGTAGATAAAAGTTGCGGCGCTAAAGAAGCGATTAAAAGAAAAATTAGCATTCTTTCAAATTAATTACTCTCATAATAAAAGTTTTTACGGGGAAGTATAAAAGCGTAATCTGATTTTTTTTGGTAACTTTGCATTTTTTGATTTATCATCCCGTTGATAAGTTCATTTAAAATCAATGTTATCGTTTTAACGTGATAATATTTTTAAGCGATAATTAATTTAATGATTCTCTTTTACTGTTAGTAATGTATTAAATTACATAAATTACTGATTTGGTTACAATTTTTTGTGGATAAAAATTAAAAACTGTAGTTTTAAAATCCTAACTACCTACAAATTTTTTAATCAAACCTCAATAATTTTTACTTTAATGAGGCGTTATTTTTCAACATATCAAATAAACTCATTAAAATAGATAGATACTAATAAATTTGATAAACAATACTAGAACGGTATTTTAGAATAAACAATTTTCGATTTAAGAGGTTTTATCTTACACAAATTTCAGATTATGGATTTATTAAAAAAATATAAAATCCAGCCAGCTTGCGATAATGAAATGTAAATTGGTTCGCGATCAAAACTACCGAACTGTTCCCCGGTGGTCGCAGTATTAATCTGCAGTTAGTTTTTTCACGTCAGATTGGTTTTGCTAACGGTTATAGATTATTCCAAACTGATCTTTTTCATAACCGTACTGTTAAAGCGTTCGTTGATGATTACATATTATATGATAATTTTAATCAACATAATATAATATGAAGACTGAACGCGGTCTTTTAAACCGCTTTAAATATAATTATTTAATGCTGGTAGTTAAATATATTGGTAAAGGCTTTTATTACTTCTTACACATAAAATTAGTAAGTCATCAATATACCGCGCAAAATATCGCTTATTAAATTTATATAGAGATTTTGTTATAAATTATAAGTAATAGGAAGTGGCTATTATAATGGATCGAGTTTAATAATGTTGTTAGTGTGTACATGTGGGGAGCAAAGTTCTGCACAGCGGTGCATCGTTCGTTATTCATCAGGATAGCAAACAAAGTCTAAGAAAAACAGTTGCTTAGTCTGTTCAAAAGGAATAGTTCTAAAACTTATAAAACCCCATTAAATTCGTTCACTTAAAACGAAATAAATCAGTTTGGCTACGCAAAGGAAATTTAAATTCATTTGTTTACTGAATATTCCCTTTCATCCTGGAATATTCATGGCAAAATATGAATGAATAGTAAGATCTATATTTATTTAGAAATTACATCCAACACTTATGTAAAAAAAATGTGAATTGGTTTACGATGAAAACGACGGGACAGTTTCAGCTCGTTGCAGTATTAATCCGCAGTTACTTCTGCCGGGGTTTTGTGTCGTCATGGGTTACTCGTTAGAACCGTACGAATATTTTCCCAATTCCAAATTCCTCGTTTAGTATTCAAGTTCTGGCCGAATTTTTTGTGATTTCTGAACTTAGTCCTTCACTGAAAATAGGACATGTCTCCTGATAGTTCCAATAAATGGAAGCCGGAACAGATAATGTGTCTTCTCAGATAGAAGCTTTGATTTGATCTATTTTTTCTGTAAAAACATTTTCCCTTCGAGGCGATTCAAGAGGTATTTTGAGGTTAATAATATAGAATAGAAAAATTGTACCTCACACCTTCATACTCCTGTATAAATTTAAAATTGTTTATTGAAATTCAAGTATGTCGAATTATTCAGATTTATTGTTTAGTTGTAGTCGTCACTAGTGTCGCTTCACACGGCCTTACCATAAAAACTCGCCTGTTTAGAAGTAAGAGAATAAGCTCATATTATTTCATGCATAATTTAATTTCATGTATACCGTACCCATACAAGCGTGACAGTATTCCAGCGTAGCGGAAGTAAGTTTCTTCAACGTTCTTAGTCAGAGTTGCTCAACGGACACGGACGCCGTATGTTTACGTAGCTTGTTTAGTTTTCTTTAATTTCGTTTCTGTTCTTACATTCCCGCTCAGTTCAGCGGTTAACTTCACCACTTTTTATTTAGTTTTGTTGCGAGCTTGAGGAAATTCGTGCGGTTTTATACATTGTTTATTTCTAAACTGGTGGCTCACGATAGTTTGTTAGTAGCTTTCTTTGCAATATGTTGAAAATTTAACAATGTTTATATTAACACAATAACAACACCTTTTATGTTAAATGTATATTAATTTATGGATATTCAATTTATCATTTGAATTCACTAGTTACATATATACTATGAGTAATTTAATGGCCGGTTTCAATAACCTACTTCTAGATAACTGGCAGTAAAAATGACAGTAAAGATGAACTTTAGCTAACTAGCTGTCATTTCTGTCATTTTTATTGCCAGTCATCTGTAAGTAGGTTATTGAAACCGGCCTTCAGTGACTTCAAACTTATGAGTTGCGAACTTCTCGTCGATTGACATAAGGAAAATCAATTTTAGAAGACATAAATGTTGTAAAGTTGAAAACGGGAAAAAATTCTTTTATATATATTATTACAAGCAGTTAAAACATTGAAATGTTCAAAAATGAATTAATATGATTAATTAAACACTTTGAAGCTATTTTAAAAACAACATTTTAAAACTATATTTCAGAAGCCCGATAAGTTCCTAAGCAAAGTAAATCTTACTGAACCCAGCACATAAATAACGTCATCCTGCAAATATGACGCTTGTTGAATTAAACAATGAAAAGATCGTTTCTCGCAGGTTTTCAGCAGACATGGCAGCGCGCCAGTGTTTGTGCAGATGCCGTACGCACGGCAGAGATACGAGGGTTCCGGCCAATTTCGTCGATCGCAGTTCTAGACCAGTGGCTCCAAACTTTCTTTGAGCAGGAATTGCTTGGACTTTTTTGTACGGTGTAGAAAACCTACATTGTAAGAATATGAAAATAAATCAGAATTAAAATAACTTTATTCCGTCCCATTTTTAACTTTTTTAGCTTCAGTATTGGCTTTGTGTTGAAGAATCCGTCAGTCAGCACCCTAATTTAGTTCCCGCAGACTAGAGATTGTCCGTGAACAGCTTGTTACGAATGACCGTTATGAAGGAGGACTTAGGCCCGTTCGGAGGCTGATTTTTAGGAAAATGTGACTTTTAAACAACGTTCGGTCCAATTCCACGTGAACAATTCTTACCGTACTCTCTATACAAAATCAGTCTAATCGGCCCCGAGACTCCTTTCAGCATTTTTCGATATTCCTCGTAATTTCGGATTATCACCCATTTGAAAAATTCACTTATATATTAGAGTAGCTATCAGGAACAAAATGTTTCGCCCAACTTGATGACAGCGCGGCGAGCATATTTAATCTGTGACAAACATGGCTCCTTTGCCGCGCTTTTTCATCATTAAATATTTATAGAATTTAACATTGAATTACGCTTGTTTAAACAATTTTATTGTTAAAAAGACCTTCCTTGACGTTCACAAATATTTCTCGAGTTGTTTTAACAGTGTTTAATTGCACATGAGAGTATATTTAAGAAATAAAACTTAGAACTCAAATATGTCAGTTTGTTGTGACAAGTTGATATATTTGAATTCGTGTGGTTATTATAAGGTTAATATTCTAAACATAGATATTCTTGTTATTAATTGGTATAGTTATAATA
The DNA here is from genome assembly GCA_018247075.1 of Hasora chromus. Taxonomy (NCBI): domain Eukaryota; kingdom Metazoa; phylum Arthropoda; class Insecta; order Lepidoptera; family Hesperiidae; genus Hasora; species Hasora chromus. The sequence continues at coordinate 791 of DWFC01000244.1, read as the reverse complement.
GTTTATATAGAGATTTATATTTAAAAAAAACCTTTAATTTGTTTTAGGCATGTCAATCTGTCATTTGTCATAACTGACAGTTGTTGCTAGTTTTTTTTTTGACAATAAAGCTACAATCGTAACTACAACATTGGAATTTAGTATATATATCTATTTATTTTAAAATTATTGTTAATTTTTTATTTGTACATCGATTTTTACGATGGACGCAACACTGATAAATTGTCTCAGCTTATTAATCTATCGTCTATTAAAATAAAGACACTTATTTTATGTACAAGATTCCGATTTGAATGCCTTTTAGGTCTTTAGAACTATTTTATTTGAGTGACACTTCTGTAATAAGAGGCGATGTTTTTTTTTCTTTTGCCATCAAACCACAATATTGCATAGTAAATATTTTTCATGATATAAGTATGAAATCGATTTAAACCACCTAAACATCACGTACACACAACAAGAAAATATACTGCTTTTTGGTACTTATAAATCTAAGAACCAAGTAAAAAACATTCTCTTAGACATACAAATTTTGATATTGCCTTATTTAAAATTTTACATTATCTGTACATATAATAAAACTGTAGAGAGGTAAATTCTGTACTTTGAATATATATTTCAAATTTATATTGGACGATGATTGCTGATCAGTAAATTTTTTGTCTGTTTGTATGCGGACGCATACAATACTACTGAACGGATTTTAATCAAATTTGGTACGATTGTAGTCTATACTCCTGGGCAGGTTATAGCTATATAACATATCGTTAAGACATATAGGAGCCGAGCAG
>DWFC01000243.1:0-12117 GCA_018247075.1 Hasora chromus | reverse complement strand
CGCTATTTGGTAGCTTTTGGTTCAACTTAAAATCTGGTATACTTTATATCCCGAAATTCCATGTAATTCGGACAGGAGGGGGGCCCATATGTTTTTTACGCGGGTAAAACCGCAGGGCGAAGTCTAGTATCGTATGTTGTTATATTTTTCGCCATTTCTTCTTTTAAGGTATGGAATCTTAAAAGAATAATCAGCATGTCGTAAATATAACAAATTAGAGTCCTTGTTACTGTAAACGGTACGGTTTCTTAACAATACGGTGTGTTAGACTTACCCCCGCCACAGAATCTTCTTGTGAGCTTGTTTTTGACACGCCAACCACCGAGGTATGCGTCGTCTTTGATATCAAAATCCCATAGTGATCTATGCAACATTGACCACCGTGTCTACACACGGCAAATCGTGAATCGGCGAATACGTACGTTACGTATCTTACGGCAGAAAGAAAAACCTAAACAAGAGCCTTTAGATTCCAACTTTTGTTTTTCTAACTCACAAAGGATTATAAACAACGTTTAACAAAAATGCAAATTTTTACGTATGAAAAATCAGAAATTAAAAATGTTGCACAGTTTCCAAAGCACATAAAAGTCGAGATTAAGAAAAGTTAGACTCATTATGAACAGTTAGGGTTGCGTTTTAAAAAATGTATATTCCCATTCAAGTTGTTAGCTACTTTGTAAGTTTGTGCAAACAATTTTATTTTTAGTTATTAGCCGGGGGTACCAGCTGTTAAAACACCGATGCAAAACAGGTGGACAATAAGCAAATATGAAAGTTTTTAAAGTTCTAATGGATGAGTCTTGTATTTTGTTATCTGTTATCAGTATTTTATGACTAAAAAAAATTAAATGAAATAAAGAGTAGAAAATATTAGATGCTCCATTCCGATCAATCCAATTTTAGCGATAATAATATAAATCAAAAACTCAAACATCATAGTCGATGGAAACATACAGAGTAGTCTGTCAATCTTGTATTTTCAGTACATTTGCCAATATCATTAAAAATAAAGTTTTTCTGAACTCTGAAGCGCTTTTTTTGTCTTTAATCTAAGTTTGCAAGTACCTGGCAACACTTGTCTTATGAACATTATGAGTCTATGGTCACCGAAACGCGCGCGGGAATTAGCGAGCCAGTACTAAAAAATCTTTATACGTTTATTCAACAAACCAAATGGAACTTACAGCTGACGCACGAGATTATGAGGAGATAGACTGGCGTTCAAAATGTTTATGGGAATCGATTCTATGACCACACGTCCAAGTCGATTGATCATTCTTCCCATTGCTGTACCATTGGAGCTATCCTTTCGCCCATAAAACAACTCACACAGTAACGCATGTCACGGAAACCGTTATTTATATTGCACAAGTCAAAATATATCTGGTCGCTATCATTCTTTATCTGGTCGCCCATTTTTCAGTTTTCACGCCCATACGCGTCGCTACAAAGGACGTGCATAAATCAGAAAGTATGGGCCACCCTTTCCTTTTATCTTTTGTTTTACGCTTTTATTCACAACTATCTAAAAGTACCAATTGTGACATTTTCTGAGTTGAAATACGTTATAACTTTTTTAATAGTCCAACCTATCGTTATAATTAATGCGAAAGTGGGTTTGTATATCTTTCTTTCACATGACAGTTAAGTAACGGATTGACGGACGGAGGGTTGAAAAGTGACGTAGCAGTACCATTTAATCCCGGTACACACAACCTCGTGAGCAAAGGTCCGAATAAAAGCTAGTCTGTTCATATTTTGACGGATCCTTCAAAGGCAGGTAAGTAAACTTTGCAAGCAGCGACTAAGGCTACTTTTTTCCTAAAATGTTTGGTGTTTTCACTGAATAAAAATTAAGCCTGTGGTGTTATGGGGTGATTTATTTGCGGTTACTTATTTTGATAAAGTAACGAGACTGAGTCGGTACTTTTGTCATACCATACCGCTGTAATATACACTATATCTCATTTTAAGTTGTTAATTTGACTAGACTAACATAATTTGAACTCTGCCCCCCAAGGGCGGATCTAGCTTTGGCGCCGGAGAGAAGGGGGGGGGGATGTATTATAGTCGAGGTCATGTCACATGTTACAATTTAATTGTGCTAATAATAGAGGCAGGTAATATATAGTTATTTTATAAATCTAAGCAAGAACTCTACTTGAATATACCTAAACAGTTAAATAACAAAAAAAAAATAGAAACATTACGTCATTTGTTTTGGTGGTCGACGTAGGGCCTAGCCCAGGAAGGGTCATGATCCTGTCTCCAGATCCGCCATTGGATGATCCGTGATCGATTCTAATGTTCATAACACTGCACCAGGTACGTATCAGGCGGATAGCGTAGTCATGTGTTAGGTACTTGTACATTATGAAACATAAAAAACATAATTACACCAATAACCGCAAGCTCGCACGCGGATTCGCGACAAATAAACCGGGGCTGATATTGGCGCGATAAAACAATTTTATAGCCATGTTAGCAATAGCGTTAACCAAAACTTGCAATAAGGATTTCCAACGATCCATAAAAATGTTTTTCCTTTGCAAAATATACACATTACACATCTTGTAATTTATATCTGTTTAAATTTGGGTTTTTCTGGTACTTCGCTCCCATATTTCATCGTAAATATAACAGATATTGTACAGAAGTACATCGTAATTTAAGGTGACGCAAGTCGCTGCGCTTTTACCGCTCTCCCATACAAAAGATTTACTGAAATTACTATAGAACTTTATCTTGTGAGTGATAAACTAAGATCAATATCGATTGGTTGCGTAGTCATCTATGCTGCTGCGTATTTAAAACAGTAAAAAAATTGTTTATTTGGAAGTTATGCGGTTTTAGAATTTTGTATGAAAAACTGTAAAGGCTTATAATTTTCAAACCAACAACTTTTTTATTGTTTTAAATACGAAGCGGCACAGATGACTACGCAACTAATCGATATTGATCTTAGTTTTTCACTCACAAGATAAAGTTCTATATTAATTTCAGTAAATCGTTTGTATGGGAGAGCGGTAAAAGCGTCACCTTAACGGGAATTGGCAAAACAAGTCAATCAGTGAGTCAATCAGTAAGTGGTAATCCAGCCTCTACAATGTTGCCGACATTTGTCGAGATTTAAGGTAAATGTTAGGTATGTTTTGAATAGTTAATTGAAGTCTTTTGAATAATAATTAGTGTTGTTCTAATTGCTTTAGTGATACCTATAAATAGGTCTCTCAGGCCAGACCAAAAAGGCCTACAGTTACTATAAAGCTTTTATTGGAAGAGCGTGGGAGTTGTATTCCTGAGAGCTTTATTTAGCTACGTGTTTTCGGGTCTGTTTTCAGTACTGAAGGTTTAAATTGTGAAAGGTAATTCCGAAAGATAAACCGTTGAATGTAAAGTGAAATATCAAAATTAGTATTAAAAACAATAAGGCATACGAACATAAATAATTTATCTCTGTTTTTCCGAAAGGTTTCCCGAGAGGAGTGTAATTTTCTAAACACATTTAGCTAGATAATGTCATTTGATAATAACTGTAAGAACTTATTGAAAAGATATTTAAAATTGAAAAAATAAAGCTTATGCAGAACCCAAGGCCTTCGATATCGAGAAAAATATTTGCTTGCCCAGCTCGAGTCTGTCATTTGACTTTGAATTAGCCAATTAGAGCGTTGTAAAATTTGGCGAAAGTTTTGTTAAACAAAATAAATGACATTTTTACTCTATTGGATATGTGCTAGATGATGGAAACATACACAGTAGTCTGGTAATCTCATCACTTTCGATACATTTGCCAATATCTTAAAAAATATAGTTTCCCTGAACTCTAAAGGTCTTTCTTTTTTCTCTGATGTAGTATTCGCAAGTTCTAACTGTCTTCTTAGAAGTAGCACCGCATCTGTAGACAAATTTCCTCGTAAATGCAACCTTTATCTTCATTTATACTATTAGCAGGGCATTTCCCCAAAGAGGATATGTTCGGATCCCAGGGGCCATAATTATAGTAGAGCGATTAACTACCTTATTTACAGAAACGAAGCAAACATCAGACATGATTGTTAAGTGATTACAGTCCCTAAGGATCTGCAACACATCTGATGCTGACGCATTACCGGTGAACTGTTCTAAATTAACATTTGGATATGTTTTGCAACGTAAATATGGGCAACGTATATGAGTTATTGTGCTTCAAATATCAGCTATTTATGTACAATGTGTAGGTACATGAAGTTAATAAATGTGTACTATAGAAGTATAGTATATATATGGCTTGCAGATAAATTGTAAACGCTTATTTTACTTTACAGTATTTTTGAAGGACGATCGTTAAGTTTACGACATCTTCCAGAAATAATTACGAAGTGTTTCCAATAATTTAGCAATGAAATCTTAAAATCCTATTCTTTAAAACTCTTACTTGGCTCTTTTTGTACCAATCCATAGATTTAATCATTCACGTTGTTAATGCTAAGTTGCCACACAATGAAAACTTCAAATTTCGATGTCTTTTATTAAATTATGCTTTTCAATTCAATAATCGAAATATTACTTACTTCCAAGTAATCCTTAATCAAATTTGAAACGGTCGTGCCGCTTCTTTTTGATGTTTCCAGAAGCATCATTAACTGCCGATTTTACCATCTCCGGTTAGCCTATTCGACAATTAAATTTTTAATTTTTTGACAGTTGTATAAGTTTGGCAGTTCTTATTTGACGAATAGGCTATCTGGCACTTTAATAACAGATTGAGAAATCGGTCCTAAATCTTAATCATAAACATTACGCAACTATTCATTAAACTGCAATAGACTGATCACACGTTCAACAAGCCACGTGATTCAACGAAGACATTTACAAGAAATGATTTATTTACCTTCCTCTCGCAAATGTATGCTAAAAGCGTAACCGTTTCATTCCAATTTTCTCGTAAACGCACATACGATATAACGTCGTGTACATATTTATCATAAGAATAAAATATCAGATATTGCACAGCGATTTTAATATTTGACAACTGTGTAAACACTCCTATCTCGTAGGAGCGATTATATTAAATATTAAATAGGACACAGAGCCACGAACTGACATAAGTGTAGTTGAAATTATAATGAAAGAATCTCATTTCATTTAGGAATTTTTCGATAAAACCATTAAATAAATTCAAAATAGTATGTGATACATACAGATTGTTATTTGTTCGTGTTCCATATTTTGGCTTATACAAAAAAAAAGAAATACAGAAGCGCTAATAATGCTTGAAGGTTCAACTCTATTCTATTCTATTTTACCATGATGGTATCCAGTCGAACATGTCGAAAATTCTATGAATGACTTGAGAAGTGACTGTGTATTTGAACCTAAATCTAAGCTAACTAATATTTTTTCTTTACTTTTTTGTACATTAGCTGACCCGGCGAACTTCGTATCGCCCTTTTAATTTTTACAATTATAATAGGTCAGTTAAACTCTATTGGGGTTATGTCAAATGCTTAGCAACAAATACATATACTTCATTGCACAAATGATGATAATTTACAATTTAAGTTCAACATAACAGAACAGAAATCAACAGAAAATAACATTCATTATATTGTCATAATATTTTTGATTTTTAAAATCTAAATACGCGACAATCCCAATTCCGTGGATATAAGTTGTCGATTTAAAACCCATATTTAATTCCGTATTATAAATTAATTTATATCTTTACATTTGATTGACAGATAGGATAGAACAGTTTGTATAAAAAATAAAATTGTCGATTTTACCATATTTCTTCGCAATTTACTATATTCTCTAATCGTTAAACCTTCTTTGAACTTCCACTTCTTTTCAAAATCATCCAATTTGGTGCAGTAGATCGGAAGTGATGCGCTAACAAACATTTCGGTGATCCATTTTTATATATATATAGAAGATTTGTCCACCTCCAAAATAATTCCTTCATCCATGTTACTCTGGTAAATATATTTTCGTGTCAAGCAATAATTTCGCAGACGGCACGATTTGTGTTGACGTCGAAAGTGTATATCAGAGGTACGCTTACATTTTTACATAAATGTCTACATGGCATATACAAGTGAGAGGAAAATTTCATAAGATTCGCTTGGGAACGCTCCTAGAAATTACTCCGCGACAAATTCCTAAAAGGTAAGCCAAGACTTGACTTGAAAATCTACTATACGTAATAAAGGCTAGGATTTAAGTATTTAAAGCAGAATATCCGTAAAAGAAGAGTACAATCTTTAATAATGTTTGCGAAATAGCTTACTGAGCGCGAACCTCGTCTTATTACGGGCTGTAGAACTTAATGAGCCGGCCTGGCGTAAAACAGCGCTAAACGAATATCTAGACCGCAAAGCCATGTCGTATTACGCAATCTTAGGAGCCCGCAATCTCATCCAGGTGTCCCACAAAACATTAGTAGTTTAACGCTTACCACCCCTGACCACTGATACAAGACCTCCGTTCTCCTGGCCAGGCCTAATGAAATAAGCTCTAATAGAAAGAGAAAGGTCCCCAGAGCAATAACAGTTTTAATTACGTTAAAAATTACGCTCAGAACTTTTCCGTATCTTGCCAGTCCATTTCGTTTCAGTGTTATGTTTATTTCTTCGTACAAAATGGCCGCTGTTGGCTCTCTAATGTATTTTTTTCAGTGCATAATGTCTTTGGCGCATCACGGAATGAGGTTTTAAGATATACCTTTAAGATTTTATAATTTTCTCTCAAATAAGATGTTAAAATAATGTTTGTGTCAGAATTGAATCGTTATGAAAATATAAGTAAGAAAAGAAGGACCAAAGTAGTAAATAAGCCTCATTAAATAACATTTTGCAAAATTTATATTAATAAATAGATAACTGTACGTGACTTTTGTTTTTATATATATTCTTTTTATTTTAAAGATTTTTTTGCTGATTATTTTGTATTCTTACGTTCATCAAAGTGAACAATAAAGAGGTTTATAGCATAAGTTGTATGTAAGCTTGGCTCTATCATGGTTGGCGGGACGCGGGGCGGGGGTGCGCTCAACCAATCAGTATCTTTATTACCATTGTCCGTTGTCAATCTGACTGTCAAACTGACAGCTGTCAATGATCTGAACTGACAGCCATTGAGAGTTTACTTATAATTCATCTAATTGTCTAAATAGTGTAAAAAAAAGTTTTGAATGTTTACGTGGCTTTTATACTTCATTTATTGTAACCCGCGCCTTCGCCATGCGGTATTGAAAAATGATAGTATTATTTATTTCTTGTCGTATTATCTTAAATTCATCAGATTTAAAAACCTTTTTGAAGCTACATACGTATTATAACCGAGAAGGCTAACACGTATAACTATGTATTTGAGTAACAAATAAAGTGTTGTCGGGCGCATCTAGCATTTTCTGAAGATCCTAAAGTCCTAAAAAGTCAGTATTTTCATCGCAATTATGAGACTTAGCTTCGAAACAAAATTCGTCTTTAATATTTAAAATTAATTAAAGAGCTGGAATTAATTAAACAAGTAATAAGGTTCCCTTCATAGTTTGTGTCACTGTTGAAAATAAAAAGATAGTGTAGGTAAGGGTACCTCCCGTGTAGAGTAGGTAGGGACTTATGTGTAGGTTTTTTTCATTTTTGCCATTTAAGTAATAGAAAGATCTTTCTGCTGCTATTAAAATCAGATTTAAATCGTACCTCGCAAAAGTGAACTTTATATTAGATTTCTTCTCCAAAACAACTTATACAACGGTACAACGCTTGTCGGATGGAAACCATTCATCGAGTATCTGTGCACGCCAGATCCACGCTTGCATGCGTTTTTATGTATCATTGTTTCATTGTTCACCGATTTAACGACTTTCAGAAAACGATAGTCGAAATAACCACATTGGCAATTCAAATTATCGCTGCATTTTTTGAGACTTCAACTCTTATAGAAAGTTTTTATACAATTTCTTTGATACAGAAAAAATTAAAGGGAAAATGGAAGTTGGTGCACTATTATTAAAAAAAAAAAATCTTTCACAGCCTCTCACGTCTTAGATATCTGGCAAAAAACATAAATATCGATCGGTATAAACAGTGTAAAATGCGACGACTCCTGAACTACTACATAGACGTACTAGCTTATTCTGATCCCAAGATTTCGAGTTCTCAAGTAAGAATTATCTAAATCTGGCCAGAAATAGTTTTTCATTCTTCATCCAAGGTTATAAACCTATCTCAAGATTTTGAGTCCTAGTAAAGCAAGAATTTACTCATTCTGGTTGGAAATAGTAAAGAAGTGCCTACCACAACGGCAGTTTCTTATAAGTCTGGAACTATCAAAAATGCACTTAATGCACTAAAGGTAGATAAACGTTGTTTTAACAATTTCAGATAAAATAATGGAGTGGAAGTAATAGAGCTTTCAATTTCTTTCCACAGTTCGTCGAGTGGATCTCTAGATTGTGTGAACAAATCCCACTGGAATGTAGCTTTGATTTCCGGGGCAGAAATAATATCACTTCATTAGACGACCCCGTAACCCCGCGGGAAGAGACTCGTAAAGCGAAATGTAGACTCAGCCTAAATCGTAAGCGAATGGGAAGTGCCTATATCTTTTGATTAAACCCGTTTCTTAAGATGTTGGCGTAAGTGTTGGCCGTCTGAGCCCGTGAGTCCGATCTGGCATAAATCATTTATAGGCCGTTATTTTTGTCTGCGAACTGTAAATGCTAAAATTTGACAGAAAAATACTTTTGACTTACTTCAATGAATCAGTTATCAATGGTAATATGTTCATGATACTTGTATAAGGACGCATTAGTCATGCTTTAGACACAAATATTAAATAGGTGTCTAAACAATGACCACTTTCCGAAACAAGATGACCATGCAGTGAAATGAATGAGGTTTAAAACTGACAGCGACTGGAACATTTTTAATATAGCAGGCAATAAACATAAGCTTTAAGCAAAGCATACATGATGTTAAAATGTTTGACGAAACGTGTGGGTATACTACGCACAAATAATAAAATATTCATATAAGGACGCAGTCATCATAATTTTTATTATGTTATTATTTTGTATGATTTTGGTGTGGTTACCAATTTTAGGCTGATATGGTTATCAGCTTATCGCTAGCGAATGCCGGCTCCCGTTATGGGTCAACAAATTGCTCGATTGTTTCGAGAAGCTAAACTAAGAATTTCTGATTATATCCTTATGCAAATTTAAGAAAATAGCAGGGATAGTCAAAATGAGGGGCAGGGAAAATTAGGATCAGGTAGGTATCGAATAGCGTTTCCTGATTCGAATTTTATACAAAGGCAGAGGTCAAATCCTTTTCCGGTAATAGAAACCTAATGTTAGGACAGACAATAACTTTTACTGGATGCGACCATTAACCCTTAACTTCTTCCAACGGGAAACCCTACTTTCTTGTACGACCGTTTTAGTGAAAGTAGGCAGTTTTGAACAAAGGGGTTTATTGATATTCGATATTTTAGTAGGTAAGTTGATAGTTTGTCTGTTTGCTTTGATTCAAATTCATAGTTTGTCTGTTTGCTTTGTTCAACTTTTGTTTTCATCTCATTGTTTTTTTCTACGTTATGGATCAAACAGTATTACTTAATCGAATAAACACAAGTTTATTTTCAAGGTCCATCTCAAAATGTATCCCAGCTGTTGTCTTTCCCAACCTTGGACTTGAGGTCCAAACTTTCGGCTATGATCAAACTCCGCCCTTTCCCAAATCAATATAGGGGTCACCGAAATTGGGGGTCATTCAGCGTCTTGCGAAGTTCCTTTATCTTCTGAAAGTTCATACAAAGTTTGTAATCTTATTTTTCCCCCAGTGAGTGACTCATCAAAAGTGGAATTTCGCCACCAAATACGTAGGATGGAAAGTTTAGTTTTATTCCCCCAAGAGCTGTGTCCGTTAGACAACATGGATGTACGTGAACTGAAAGTAATAAGTTGTTTGTAATTGGAATGTAATGGCAATAAAAAAAGGAAAGGTCTTTAATCTTAATAAAATATCTAAGCCTGCATTCCGCCTGTTTGGCTACTGCAGTCTAAATATTAATATAGATAACAAGGTCGATCGAAAATGCGTTTCTATTCGAATAATAACAATTAGCGAGCTCACAACTAGTTTATAGCAAAAACAGGTGGGATTGCGGTCGAGTCGAATATGAAAATTGTAAAGCATCAAAAAAAATAATTTATTAACATAAAAATCTAGTGAAATGTTTCTGCTATAACAGTCACCTCTAGAATTGGAAAACTAGTATCAGCTAACTCGCGTCGATATCATTCCAAATTCGATATCACATACATTGGAAGGATCTCATTTCTATTCCTCCATCTGCATCTTCAAATAGCTCAAGATCCAAATGCAATTTCCGATCCGAACTCTCGTATGGAGTTATTCACTCTTTGTTTTGAGGAATATTTGCTTTCGAGCCACTGAACTTGGGACTTCCAATAAGCTTGCTATGGATTTGTAACACGTCATTTTGAAGGAATAAAAGTTTCACTTCAGATGACGGCTTTATACAACCCAAAACTATCCAAGGAAAGTAGAGAGTTAGGTTACCATTAGGTTGTTTTAATTCAAAATACCTATACGAAGATAGATGTTTCAATAATTAAGATTTTTAAAATCATATCGTTGTACAAAAATTACGAGTGGTCAAACCACGGAGCACGGGCGAGGTGGTCACCTTTACCTTTATGTTTTATTTGCAAAAAGGTTTATTTCATTATTTTTTGGTGAAATGCCTTAGAAAATAGTTAGAGGGCAATCAAAAGTGATAATTTTAAACAAACAAAAAGTGCGTGTCAATTCTGCCATACAAATATACCTATTTACTAAATACAAGTACATTGAAACTTTGGGACAAAGTTTAAAGTTCTTATTCCGCACCTAACAAATAACTAATATAATGTAATAACTCATTAGTTATTTAAAAGGTTAAATTAGAAATAACTTATCAGGAAATAGTATTGGTTTATATATTTTAAGATATTATACGGTTGGTATATTTAAAGTTATTAATAAAATTAACATTACACAAATCCTGCTTAAGTCATCTGAACCCATTATTATAATTGTCGTTATCAGGAAGATGTCAGTCAAGTCGTGAAAGTCTAAATGCCTCCCAAAAGTTTGAGTCGTCTGTTCGAAATTCTATTAGATAACGTAAATGGGAAAATTTCCATGACGCATACACAATTCAATGTAGAGTTTCACTTTATTTTACCTCTAGGTTGTTGCGTTAGTCGTCATATTGGAATTAATTCAAAAATAAGATGGATTAAAAAAGGTTTAATGGACTACATAAATCTGTACAGAAATATTTATGTTTATTGCCAGTTGTAAATAAAATCACTATGCACTTATTGCAGTTGGGCTATTATCATAAATAGCTCTATTTAATTATTTATTGATTTTAAGGTGACGCAAGTCGCTGCGCTTTGACTGCTCTCCCATACAAACGGTTTACGAAAATTACTATAAAACCTTATCTTGTGAGTTAAAAACTAAGATCAATATCGATTGATTGCGAAGTCATCTATAACGCTTCGTATTAAAAACAATAAAAAAGTTGTTTGGGAGAGCGGTAAATGCGCATCGACTTGCGTCACCTTAAGACTCCTGACTACCAAACATAAATCTCCTTTTACCCATTTCCCCCTTACATAAATGTTGACTATGCCAAACCTCATACTCTGCGCGTTTTTTTTAAACGGGATCCAATAATTTCTCTTCACATACTTATATATTAGATACTAGCTAATCGAATCGAAAATGGTTTAGGTATCACTTTTTTCCATACTCATTTTGCGCTCCCCTATGTTATAAAAGGAAAATTACATGTTGCAAAATTTCATGTTTCTAACCCTTATAGTTTGGTCAGCCAGCTTCTCCTTTCATATATAGACAATGCCTTAAGGAGTATAATTAAGTTAAAGAATAGTCCAGCTATTAAGTAGCCGCGCCTTTTAACATTAGTATCTGTTTGATCGCCTGTCGCTTGTTTCACAAACGGATGACGTGTTTAGACTATCTAGGACAGCCACTATCTACTACTACTTTTGGTACATTTGGTACTATTTCGTATTGAACGATATGC
>DWFC01000242.1:0-12119 GCA_018247075.1 Hasora chromus | reverse complement strand
CTTTGTCTTCAGAGGTAGGACCGCATCTACGATCAACCCACGACCGCAGATATCATGGGATGCAGTAGCCACTTACCATCACGTGGACTGCATGCTCGTGTCCTACCTGATAACATAAAAAAGAACTTTACGGGTGACACTTTCAGTTCAAGTGAAGATAGGTACTTCTTCTGGGTAAGAGAGTCTAGTAATTTGGGTATTCTACTCTGACTTCGACTATAAATAACTTTTTTGTTACATAATAACAAGTAGTCCAGCTAATAATAAGTAGCTACAATCGATATTACAGTCACCACAATCACAGCGGTACTTGTAACACACCCCGCCGTCACAGTCGCACTATCCACCATACCGCCTCGGGGCTGCCTCCCTCGACTCAGGCCGTTTGGAAACTTGAAGTAAACCACAACATAGCAAAATTACATGATTTTTGTTTATAGATAATTTTTGGACCATAGAGTGTCATAAGCATCTATACTATTACAAAATTGTAAAAGTGCCGTGTCCGTACATTGAAAATATTACAAAAAAAAATGGGTTTTGTTAGGGGGACGCATCTGTACACAAAAATATTTATTTTGAATTTTTTGTCCGTTTGTCTGTTTGTCTTTTTGTTCGAGCATCACATAAAATCTACTGGACCGACTTTGATGCGGTTTTCGCTATTCGGTAGCTTTCGTTCAACTTAAAAACTGGTATACTTTTCATCCCAAATTCCATGTAATTCAGACAGAAGGGGGACCCAATGTTTTCTACGCGAATAAAACTGCAGGGCACAGTCTAGTTTGATATAAAAACCGAACATTTCCTCTACGATAGCTCATGTTTTTACGGACAAAGCCGCGGATAAGGCTCGTACTTAGTACATCCGGGAGGCTTCAGCGCCGACACCTGTATGTAGATGATATGTGTATGTAATTACAGAGTTTCTCTCCTTGCAGCGTTTAATCAAGCGGCTAATAAGGAAGCATGTACCGGGAAACTTCTAATTTGAAAGTCGGCCGTTGTACTGTATTAACAAATTTTGTTTTGTTACGGGTTGTTCTGTTTTTCTTCGTATGTTGTTGCAACAAGGATAAATATTTCTTAATTTAATGTTTTTTTTTATTGCTATTTTTTTATGAAAATAGAACAGCAATAATCCTATAGATATTATTTATACATTAAATATTGATATTGCTCGTGTAAACCAAAAATCCAAAACTCGATTTAAAATGTTGTCTTGGTTAATTTTAGAAACAAATTGATTGATTATAACGAGACTTTTAAATGCACGTCGAGTACCTTTTGAAGATTACTATCACACTAGCAATGGTTTAGAAACCTAGACAACAGAATAATAATCTTCAAGGCAATTTCCTTAATTTCACGGGGATTAAGTTAGGATTACTAATAACAGCTAGTAAATTTTAAAGGTAATAATTTCAAACAGGATTTCTAAGAAATCATGCATTTGAAATTTATGAATCCTGATATTTGCGGGAGATTCCGTATTAATACGCAAAGGTTCTCCAAAATTCCCGGAGCTATCATTGACGACCAAACTATTATATTGTTAAATGAAAAGAAATACATTTGCTTTTTTTTCTTTTTTTATTAAAAAATCCTTGAAAGCTAGTCAGCTGTACACCAATATACCTATACTGTAAGTGACCAGACGTCCCGTTTTGAACGGGACCGTCTCTTTTTTATTTACAACAACAACGACAACGACCACGTCATGGTGTGCCAGTATGAAATACGATTGACAACCTCTGTGGTGCAGTTGATGATAAGCCAGTCTGTGAAGTGGGGCCGCGGGTTCGATTTCCGCAGCGAGACAAATTTTCTAATTTGCTTCGTGTCTGGATATTTGACGGGTGGTAGAACTTTCATATTCAACTGGATCGGTACCACCGTCACACCTAGTTATGCCGTGAAATAGTAGTGTTCGCACTACTGTGTTTCGGTGTAAGGGTGTGATAGCCAGTATATGCAGAACACGAGGCGTTTGATCTCTGTCCTCAGTGGTAGCACCGCATCTATGATCAGCCCACGGTCACGGATGTCATGGGCTGCAGTGGCCACTTACCATAAGGTGGACTGCATGTCCGTGTGCACCATGTAACATAAAGAATAAAAATAAAGGTACCTGACAGTTTATGACACTTATATATACTTATGGTTAACTTTAAACCTTCTTTTATTACGCAATAAATGCTTAAACTAAGTATATATTCGCAAAGGCTTGCATATGGTTTTACCGGTTTACATTGAATTTAATGAGATCGTTTCAGGTGATTCCTATCAATGCTGAGTCACTATAACAATCCCAAGCAAAGTAACATATTGTCAAACAAAAATGTTCTTCTTCTTCTGCGTGTTAATGTGTCGTATAACAACATAAAATGTATAGAGGAAGTTATGCCAAGAAATATTGATATAAAGTTGAAAGATAAAAAATATGACTACTCACCTCATACTGAAACAAGCTTAAGTGGATATCAAAATAACGGTAGCGCGCGGCGGGAAGCTGCGGGCGTCTCATAGTTTTTACTGCCGAGGCGTGACTTTTTTGCTTAGCGAGGTTGCGACCGGATTTGCATCCTGCACCGAATGGACTTTGAATAAAGATGCGCGATCCCTGTCTCTGCGATTTATTCAAAAATGGATCTTGCCGTTCGTGGTTACCGTTTACCGCCGCTCTTTACTTCCAGTATAAAAGTTTCTTATATTGATCTCTGTTCTTGACTTCAGTTTGCAAGTTTTGAAGTGAGAAGTTATTTGATGATTTTGTGTTTTAAATCCTACTGTGTTCGTATTGATTGAACGCGAATAATCAAAAAAAAATAAGCTGTCAGTAACTAAAATTGTAATGAGCTGAACTTTGTTGAGTTTGCCAAAGAGAGGTTTGCAATGACTGCTTCACATTCATTCACCACAGTTCCATTTTCTTGGTCACTTTCCGATCTCCTTTTCCTACAGCTTGAAAGATAATTTGGAAACTAGCTGCACGCATACTAACGCATCAGTTAACACCTAAATAAATGTCAAAATTTCGTGAACTTCACAAATATTTCTGTGCTAGGTATATTTTATTTCACTTTTATTCATTTTTTTACAATTTAAGTTTCGTCATAATACTGGTTAGAACAATAAACAATAATATCTATCAAGAAACGGTTCATTTCCTAGGAGATATTCTTCAACATTTTACGAGTCACCTCAAGACAAAACAAAGCTATCTCATTGTAATCAATCAGTATTCAAAGGAACGCGCCTCTAAATTGATATCCGGAAATGAGTTATCTGTTTCCTGTTCCAAAACACGAATGCGTGCGATAAAAGTATTCAATCTCACCAAGTGTACGAGCTTTCGGTACAGATAAATATTATCTGATCCGAGATAGGACTGTGTACTTTATTTGACATAGAAGGATATTTTATGTTATCGCCCATCTTGTTTATTACCCTTGTATTTAGATGAAAGTTCTTGCTTTGCTCACTTCTTTTTTACTATTCGTTAGGGGCAGATTAAAATTTGTGCTTTCAGATATACTCGTTAGCTTATTACAATAAAGGTGCCATTCTATAAAGAGGATGAAAACAGTCTAAGAATTTACACGTCTGTTTTCATCATACCTTACTTAGGTTTTACTTTAAGTATAAGAAAAATAATATAAAATTTAAAATTATTATTCAAAGAAAATAACAGCATCGATGCACGAAGACAGCAATTGGACATGGCATCTGATATTGTATGAAAATATTATTGTTTTAGGATATTGACTTGTAATTAGGACTTGTAATTCTCATGTGTTTTTTTTTATGAAATTAAAAATACTGCAAATGCTACGCTATTGAAATTTCATATAAAAAATACTCCTATATTACCACGTATTACAATACTCTCAACCACTTACATTTGAACAGAAATGTAGATTTTAAAGTACAGATGTTTGAGTTACGAATGTGGAAATAAGAGCTGTGAATATTGCTGAGCAAGAAGAGCCAAAGCCAGCGCTAGAAGCGTCGAGGCATGAATCCAGTCCCCAGACGTGACCGCTTGTCGCTTCAGATGACATATTTACACTTCTTTGTCTGAAGGAAACACTCCGACCACTAGTAGAACATAACTGCTGCAAAATTGAACGCTTTGAAATTCACTTATAACTTTATATCTCAAATAATTTAAGAGACCAGATTTCAAATTGTCCATTTCAATCAATACTCTTTAGAGTACCTATCTTTTACTTGAGGATCTAACCTAATATCCTCGTGACTCTATGACGTCAATGGAAACAAACCATTACTGAATTATATACTCGTAAACACTAAATAAAAATATACCTCAAACCAAAATCTTCCTTTTTTTACCATACCTGTTAAAAAGGCAAGTATGTCTAATTGACAATCTGAAATAAGATGAAAATGGTAATATTTTCATGTCTAATCACATGCACATTTTATAGTAGGTATGTGAATATTGTTGAAGAAGAATTCAAAGGCAGCGTCGGAAGCGTTGATGCATGAAGCCGGCCTTTGGACGTGACTTGCCGGTTGTTTGGAATGCATATTTACACTTCTTTGTCTAAAGGAATTGCTCTAGCTCTGCCCCTCATTGTGTAACATTAAACATATAAGTAAATGAAATATTTCACATCCGTAAATATATTTATTTCAGTCATTGGAATGAAGCCTGAATTATTTTTAATAAACACAATGAACATAATTATGATAAAACCTCTCCTCAAATACATATCCCTACGCAACACGATATTCAAGGATAAATTATAGTCAAAAAAATATAATCATGCCGGGACTATGAATTTGCAAGCACGGACATCCCTCACATGAATGAATTTTGGGCTATAATTTGCACTCATTTAGCTTGTTAGTATTCAGTACTGTACACATAGGACGCGTTAAACGGCTGATGTATGGGAATGAGGGAATAGGATTAGGGGCCGCGAATATTGTGGAAGAAGCTAAAGCCAGCGTCGGAGGCAGCGAGGCATGAAGCCAGGCTTTGGCACGTGACCGATCGTGTAGGGGTATATTTGCTCTTCTTTGTCTGAAAATCTGCCTCCACAAACAGACCGAATTGCTTATAAATAAATTTATTTTAAGTTTTAATGCCAGGTACGAGGACGCTCTTGGCTTCGTTATCAAGTAAGTATTATACGGAGGCAATACTTTGAAAGACCGAAACATTGAACAAGTTATAATTATTTTCATCTCAAACACAATATTATAATAGAAAACTGACAATAATTTTCATGGAGAATAATATTTTAAAGAATATTCCATTAATAGAAATGTTCTATTGTAAAACTAATTAATTTAGTGTGTCAAAAGTGAAATTTGTGACAAAATTTCAATTCAAACATTAAAAAGTACAACTTGCTTATTTAGAGAAAAGAAAAACAAAATTGGTGAAAGGTAAGAAAATTGAAGTTTGGGTAAGCTTTCATTCTTTGATTTTGGTTGGACAAAACGGGCGATCGCTGCCATTTGTTACCGGGCCTCAAACGCGTCAGCGGTCGAACAATTGAAAGGCTTGTAGGCATTCGGAGGCATTGTGCAGGACTTGACAGCTGGACCGACGGGAAAAGGTTCGAGAAACTCCTTTGTATCTGCGATCAATTTGCCGAAAGATATCGTTTTAGTAAACCGCGAACGCTGTATCACCAATTGTAGTTTTAAAGGAAATACTGTTTACTTTCTTGGATGGATGGTCGATTCTCGTTTATGGATTGTAGAAAACCTGGCTCTACAAAGGAAAGAGATTAACTCTTGCATTTCCACTATGCAGAAATTAGATTGGATTACCCAATGGATTATATTTATGATGACGCATCTTAAAAGCATTCCAAGAGATGGAAGTTTCCGTATTCCTCTGATAAATCTTATGATCCGATTATGTGACGTATTTTCCAACAGCCACACGAAATTCAAAAAGCAAAACCACTAGAATATTTCGAATATTTGTTAAAGCGGCGTTTATATCTGGGGAAGATTGGAAATATACGGAATTGTATCGTACACGTCAAACGTCCATTTAAGTGTTACGTAGAATCGCAATTTGAAAATGATGTTTCATATGGCTCGCTTTACTTCATTTATTCAGTTTTTATTGTGGTCGTTTGTCGAAATATAATTTTAAATAAAGGGTTTAATAAAACGGATAAAAAGAATATAATCTCTAACATGATTTTTATAGTAATCATAGACAATTATTATTGATATCACATCAAATAAAAACAAACATTTATTTCTCGATTAGCACTTAGTATAACCTTCTTTAACATATCATGTAAGTCAATATGAAATCAATTAAATTAAAATCCTTATGTTGTATCATGGTATATTTTTACGGAACTACAACTTCCAATACTTAATCTATACATTACTGAAAAATCCGCATCGGGTACGTCCAAATTCAACGCACGTGTGTCCTCGCCACGACGAGGGGGGTATTCATCCGAGCGTGCAACGCCCGTCTGCGGCCCTCTGTTTACCCGCTCCACAATAACTCCATTGTATGGCTAACTTTGCACATTGTACGGTTATTGGTATGAAGCGGAGAAACACTTAGCTTTCCAGCGTATGTATTATTGACCAAGATCTTGTTACAATAATAGCTCATCGTGTAACTTACCCGCTAGTGTTATATTCACGTTCAATCATCCATATAGGTAACCATTCATATAGAAGTCACGCAATAGATAGATTTCTTCACTTTATGTTTATTTTATTATAAGCTTGCTTAGGACTAGACAATAACGTTGTTATTAAAAATCCATTATCAATAAAGATTATAGAGTAATTGAGTATTGGATTAATTTTATTAACGTTACATATTAAAAATTTATAATTTAATTTGATCGTCTGAGTAATTATTTATTCATCCAATAGTCCTGGCAGTACAAACTAACAACTTGGTGCTAATTGCCCCCTATTAATTTAATAGGGTTTTACAGCTAAAATGCTTGTTTGTTTCCAGAAACATAAAATTATTTTCATTCCTGGTCACCAATTTCAGCTTCCAATAGATAATAACATTGTTTTCACGATGCGTATGATTTATTATAAATACAAAAGTGAGAAATTGAGAAAAACGCGATTTTCCAGTATATATGTGCTATGGTCTAAGATCTTGTTACGAGAACAGCTTGCGACATGTGATACCAGTGGGAGCTGCTAATAAAAGAACAACAATATCCAATGTCAATGTTATAACGCAAACGCAATGGATAAACATAAAGTGACAATAAATAACTTAGAGTTAACCAAGATTTTCTTCTATATTATGTATGATTCCCGCAAATAACTTTCGACCAAAGGACATTTCTGTAATTTATATGCTGTCCTGCAGGATTTCACTTTCATGCAATTGAACAAAATATCTTATGTCAACTGAATTATATTACCATTCAACGTCTAAAGCTTTCACGTTTCAATTTTCTCGGCACACAGTAATACTTTTATTTACATAAAGTAAAGACATTTTAACTGCAAAAGGTTTTCTAAGTCATAACTGTTTATACAGAAAAGAGCAGTTGCTCTTTAGTACAATTTCATTCTGTTAAAAGAAGTGGAAATAAGTGGACATAGTTAAGTCAAATAGGAGATAGTTAGGTGGTGTCTCTCATCTACAATCGGAGACAAGCCACAATTCCTCATACTCATTACTAATTCCAAGTACAACGAACAGCCCAGCAGCTTGCGGACGATCTAAACCTGGTCGTGTACAATAGCGGAAGGCACAATAGACGCATCATTCTCCGCTCATTGTTCAACAATTACTCGCAAACGTCCCATTCAATAGTTTTCAGACGCAAATGAGAATGTAAGAGAAAAGCATTCAGTCCGCCTGACGACTCATTGTGAACAGCCCGCTCTTAAATATCTGCTAAAATAAGCGTATGAAGGACGACTTTAGTTTTGTTATCAGAGTTCTATCTCGCTTTAAAAATAAGTGAATCGAAACTGCAATTAGTGTTCCCGAAAATCCAATTAGACTTCATTCTTTTAGCAAGTAAATATCTAGGGTTAACGTAGATACGCAACGTCAGTTTTATAGACGACGCTTAAAGGATTTAATGCCAATGCAATTGTTAAAATAGAAGTGCCCTTGCTTCTACGTTCTCGGAATTCAACTTCAACGTTGTTTATTTTAGTTCGTTTGAAGTGATGTTGAAGTTGTTTATAGGTCGCAGTGGTGACTACTGCGGCGAGATACATAGAAATATACATAGAAAATAGATGCGGTTACTATTAAATGGGATTGATATTCATTGTAATTTAAGTAAAAGCTGACCTTTGGCTTATCACGGGCGAAGTAATTATCGGCGATGCGAGAGGTCCTCCGTCAATCTTTATTAACCCACCAATATAATCGATTGGTTAGATTAACGGAGATCTCTCTGAGTGTTACGGTCGATTTGTGTAAATTGAGCTATTGATTAGATTCCTTCTTCTGGCGACCGCAACTCCTTAATCAAAGAGAGGGTGATCTATCGTATTCTCTACTCGACTACTGTGTGGCAACTCTATCTGATCGAATATTCAATATATTTTAGGAAATACGAATTCCCTAAAATAGTTAATCGCCGTTTGTTCTTATCGACATTACTGCATTAATTGATGCATATTAATATTAAATTCAATAGTGTTTGTACATTTAGCACATAAATCATCTAAAAGCTGTCAACCTTCTGACAGTTAAGTTCCAACCCAAAATGGAATGATGTATGAAAAACCCTAAAGTCCATTGTGCCCTTTGTCACTATATTAAATTGTTACTTTTGTTAATAGAAATGTGACTAGGAATCATAAAGACTAGAACAATTTTTGTCACCTATATAAAACATCAAACAAAAATGATCTAAATTGCTACGCGCAAAGTATTTCAGCGGAGGCTCGAAAGAAAAACTTTCTTTTTAGCACATTTTTTCGCGCTCCTCTACAAAGTTTAGGGTATAAAAAAGATGATTGATAAGTTGAGCGAACGGTCTGAATGAAAGATCTACTAATAATAACATTGTCGGACTCCATTGTCCGACGGGTTGACCCAATTACGGCCCGCGAACACCACATTGGAGCGAAATTGTTCGATCTGTCAACGGAAATTAAATTTTCTGAATACTCGCTCGCTTCGGCTCGATATAGAAAGCAAAAGT
Source organism: Hasora chromus (assembly GCA_018247075.1). Lineage (NCBI taxonomy): Eukaryota > Metazoa > Arthropoda > Insecta > Lepidoptera > Hesperiidae > Hasora > Hasora chromus. Next base: position 2,955 of record DWFC01000242.1, on the reverse strand, counting down.
GTGGCGCGACCATTGCGAATTGGTCTGTAATGTTCGATGAATATTTTAATATTTTTAGGGTTTCCACTTCCATCAGTTTTGAAATTGCATTTCGTATTTATTGTTTTATCCCGCACGTATTTTCAGCAACACTTCGTTATTTTTCCATGAATTTCAAAACTGTTTTAACACTTTTAAACTAAAAAATTCGATATATTGAATGTGAATTTTACTTCTATATTTTAGCTAAAATAAACACAGTTTAGAATACCTATAGTATATTGTCAGCATCGTCAGCGATCCTATTTTCTCGTGATCATACTAAGCTGGTGTGCAATGGGTGGGGTAGGATTTTCTCAATTCATTTGTTATTTCGGGAAGACCGAGTGATCACTTGAACTGCGAGGGACGTATAAACCCTCCGGCCATTGTGTTTTTTTCGACGCTGACGATGCGTTTCCGAAAAACGTTTCAAATCTTTTGTGCCCTCAGTACTCTATGGGATATCAAGCAGATGGCATGACAAAAGTTTCAAAATATATGTAGATAACGTTATTAGCCGATTGGAAAGAAAGGAGAATGTTCTTAATTTTACTACATGACACAAAAGTTATAATGTATAATAAATAAATTTATATGGTGTTTAATCACGGCACAACTAGATGTGACGATGGAACTGATCCAGTCGAATATGTTTCTCCCACTGATAGCACCACTAAAATGCAAGTCAAATTTATAATCTACGACCAATCACTTTTAAAATACCTATTTTAATGCCATCATGTTCTTATAATTATCGTGAGGCGTCCACCATTACACATCATCATATACGATAAAAATGAAACAAAACCGATCACGTCTTTCCCCAGACGCACGTCCGCCACAGCTTACCAGCTACTTGTCGATCTTTAGGCAGACGCAAACTAAGCTGAGCGCCCTCGAGCGCAAAAAGCCGAAGACTCGACATGCCTCCCCCTCTAGTAGTTCTACCTACGGCTACGTACTCGTACATCACATGTCTGCTGAGTTATGACTTTACCTATCGACGATGTACCCACAAGCCGACGTCAGTCCAAGCAGGGATCTGAAGTCATGTAAGTTGAAAAGAGGATATGGCAACAAAAATATAAAACTCTTAACACACAAGCATGATTTAGTGTGAAACTTATATTATTTTTCGGTTTAAACATGTTAGGGGAAAAAACATAACTGTAATTTTATTATTTTATCTTGAAAACAATATTTCTTACCAAACTGCAAGGTTTAAAACAGCAGTAGAAACGAACGTGGAAAGCAGTATCGTTACCTATAAACAAAAAAAAATAATTAAAAATTTTAAATTAGTATTCGAGATAATACGCAATTGTACATAAAGGATAACGGATAACGGTATTTACCAGAATACTTTTATAACTTTACACTTTTTGCTAGGATAGCCCACAACCTCGCGCGATACAATGCAACTCAGCTGTGTAGATAAGCTTTGAGGTATAAAAAATAGTCCCTTTCACGTTTGACCTATCAAACAATGCTTGCCCTTATTTGGATTTTTTTACCCTAAAACTGGATCACAATGTAAATTATTATTTGTACAACAGAGAAAACTACTTTTATAATAAGTTACATCGCAAGAACTATTGAGCCAGTAACTTAATAACAGATTTCAGCTAAACCATATACTCGTATAATGTATCACACGATTTCTCAGAGCACACACAAACGTTGGCATCGAATAAAATACAGCGCTAGAATATGAAGTTATTAAGAGATAACGATATAACTAATGAAGCTACGGAGTCAAGTTCAGTGGCGCATAACTTGATATACTTCCTGTTAGCGTGTAACTTACGCTTACTTACTTCCTTAGTGACATTGGATTAGTTCGGAACTCTCATAACTTTTGGATGATATCTCTGTTACAGGTTTGCTGTTTGGTTATTATGCTGTTTTAATTACCTTTGAATTTATGGCAGATATAATAATTAGGATTACGCAAATTTAGAGAAAATATATTTATTTTTATGAAATGTTGTAAGTATAAAAGTAGGATTTAAAACTTGAATTAGAAAAAAAAAAGAAAGCGTCCTCTCCGCATAAATTTATGAATTATTCTTACTTTGAATTATAATTATTAATTTATGTGTATGTAGACGTAAACTACGTCGTATGTAATCATTAATTAGTGTATTCCAAAACGTGACAAACGAATTCATGTTGGTCCACCAAAACCACTGACCCACTGTACGCCATATCGTAACGAATGTGGCTTTTTACGGTACATGTCATACGTAATTGCTTACGAGCGTTTACCTCCCCGGGGTTGCCTTAGAACTTCGTCATTGTACAATAATAACTTAATAGATATGAAGAAATTCCTATAATAAATAGAAATTCCTGCTAATGATATCATATTACTGAATAAATATATTACGTAAAAATCTACTTCTATTTAAACAAAACGCATTGCATTTAAGAATTTATCATACATACTATAATTATATAACTTAATAAATATTTTATTAAATGTTTTGAAATTGTTAGGAATGAAACAGCAGCAGCTATTCCCTATTCCAGATAATCGTGACAGAAAAAACGAAAGCGTAATTTACTCAGAAATTTTGACCAATTAATTTGGTGCCATAACCGTAGCACCCACTTAAAATAAAAGAGAAACGAGCGAGCGAATTGAAGTCGTGTTCCGGATTCATAAGGTTCCAAATTGCCTCAGAAGTTTCATATAGAAACCAATTCCCACATGAATGATCGTAGCGGAGTGGGGTCAAAAGTTGAACTTGGTAAAAAATCGGACGCGGCAGCTGTTTGGCACATGACGAGAGACCGTCCATGATGGAAAAACGTTTAATAAAACGGAGCGCTTGCTCGCTCATTTCTTTCTCTGATATTTTTACGCCCTTATAGCTTTTCAATAAAGCGCGTATAATCTTTTATTTTGGTGCCAAACGTTTCGCAAACATT
>DWFC01000241.1:0-12132 GCA_018247075.1 Hasora chromus | reverse complement strand
TTTACACAATCTGCTTCGAAATGCGGGAACTTATACGAATCATCCTCTAGAGTAGAATGAGTTAAGAGGTAATATAAATAAAAATATAGATATCTATAAAAATGGATCGCCAAAATGTATGTTAGCGCATAACTTCCGAACTACTGCACCAAATTGGACAATTTTTATCTTGAAATATTTGTGGAAATTTAGGAAAGGTTTAAAGATTACAGAATGTGGTATAATTGCGAGAAAAATAAAAATACTAAAATCAACAATTTTATTTTCTCGCACAAACTGTTCCTAACTGTCAAAATTTTGTCAAACATTTGATATTTGTCCCGACGGGACGGTTTTTTATTTCGTAGCGACCGTTTATTTCGATTTTGAAAATCAAAAATATTTTGACAATATAATGAATGTTGATTAATGTTGATTTCTCTTGCTAAGCATTTGACTCATGACGAATCGTGATGGATACGAAATCAAAATACTATGTTGCTCTATTCCAGGTTAGAGAATAATTATTATTGAATAAATAATAAAGTTGACTAAAAAAAATATTAATGGAATCAAGTAATATTTCAAGATGTTTATGTTAATCTATGTAAATTTCATCATTATTTTAGCAGTCGAAATCATAATAACAGTAACCTATTGGCTGAGGGTTGCGCTCTATTTACGAATTGTGAGTGGCAAAAATAAAAGTGTCGCTACGCTCGAAGGACCGAATATTAACAAACACGTTCCAGCACAAAATCTCTGCGCTGTTTATCGAAGGTAATACAAAAATGATGGCAACAATAATATCTGCCGCCCGTAATTTGATTTCATTTCGATTCTCTCAAACAAAATACTTTATCATCAGATCACAATATTCGGGACCTATCTAAGGAATAAACAACCCGAGATTCGGCAGTAATAGGATCGCATCGATTATAGGCGGGATCCACGGGTTATGAAATTGGATCCGTGGACAATAAAATACATAATTTACCCCTGTGTCCCGCGGGGGCGGACTTATTGTGGCGTGCAGTAAATTTCGCAAGACGCACGTGCGCACAACGATTGTGGGCTACGCGAAAATTGGTTAGTGTTTGCCGATTTATGGATTGATGGTTTCAGACAAGCTGAAGATTTTAGACAATGCGAATGGAACGTGGATAGGATATTCGGTGAAGGGACCTTAGATGAAAAAAAGTAAAAGTATTATACAACATGGTTTTCCATTTTGGTTTAGTTTAAAATACTTCTTTTAAATGTTGTATACTTATTTATACTTCTAGCTGACCCGGCGCACTTCGTATCGCTTTTTTAATTTTCACAATTAAAATAGGTTTTATATTTGGGGTTCAATAGCTGATTAAATGACGATGATTATGATAATGATATCCACTACATCATGATAGCAAACTAAACTTTCTTAACCAATTTGACGAAGGAAAAAGCCTTAATAAGTATGGAAATAAATCACTAACAAGTTTTCGAAGCGCTGTTATGCGGAAAGTTGGAGTAAATTAATTTCACGGCATCTCTGCTACTCAAGGCGGATAGTTGTCGAACTCCGCTCTAATGAACGGGCACCCACTGATCGGGAATTTTAGGAAATTTCAGGGAATTTTAGGGAATTTTCTACTTTTCCACTTTCCAACCCGAAACGCTATTAATCATCGATTACCAATAACGATTTTCTTGAAACTATTTTCACTATTTCAAAAGGTTTTATTTTAGAGGTTCCAAATTATTATACAACACAAGTATCAGAACTATGAAAATTAAGTATAATCAAATAAATTTAATAATTTTTGCGTCATATGAATAACAGCGCTACTTTTAATATAAACGCTACACATACGAGTATGTCATTACGTGAAAGCTGATATTTTAATTAATAATAAATGTCACCTTAATTATAAATTGATTACTTCGATTACTTTCATAAATTGGAACTCATTACTTTCACAAAATAATGAAGATAAAAGATGTTTATGGATTAAATTTTAGGACACTTTTTGCTCATTCATCTATTGCCTCGTCGTTTTTTGTTTGCCTTTCTATACTTTAATTAGTAAATTCATTATATTTATCTAACAGGAAAATTTCTTACATAGGTGAGTAACAAAATATTATAATGGTTACTATCCACAATATAATAAGGATATTTAATTAGCAACCCTTAGCCCTAACTGGGTGATTCCGAGCTACCGAGCCGTAAGACAGCCTGCAAAAACCCTTTACAAACAAGATGTATACCCTAATAAGGGTTTAATCAAGGAGGCATTGCAAATTAATTCGAAATTAGCGCCGTTGCCGCGTTCTCACAATAAACAAGTTGGGAATTTACGCTGTACAAGTTGGGAATTTTTAATTAAAGTACGCAACCCTTCCCCGGTATGTGGGGGAAGGTGACATGTAGTTGTCTCTGTTACGCATTGTCTTTACATCTTAATTAGATTAACACACGCACTTAATCATAGGAAGGTTAGGCACAATCAAGGAACTATGTAATTTTCAGAAGCTTTAGCTATAGAAGCAGTTCATAGTGGGAAGAGGTTAATGACAAATTGCTACTTTATCAACTAACATTTGGAGGTCTTCCAACCCTTAAGTCTCTTAGTCGCCGACGACTCATGATTGATGACATTTATAATGCAATATAAAGGCAAGCGGTAAAAGTAAATGATAATCAGAAGGTAAAGTTTGGCAAAAGTTACAAAGCAAATACAGATGTATTTATCATTGAAATTTATAATTATGTTACTCATATTGTCCGTTCTACCTCTTGTGATATTACTTTTTCCTGCTACAATTTCCACTGTACCGTCTATTATTATTTGTGACGTCCCATAAGCGAATTAGTTGTCAGACTATATGAAAATGGTTCCCAAAATAAGATAATTCAAAAATCATAAAGTAGGACGCGAGTTCCACATATGGCTGATTCCATGAATGTTTCCAGCTGAAAAATTTACGCAGCGACTGCCCCACATCAGTTGCTCTAATTAAAATTAAAAACGGAACTGGGCCGATGCCTCCAGCAGGTAGCATGCAAGATGCTTACAATATTTCCCTTTTGAGCTTTGAAATTTAATAAGCGTTTAACACTTCAAAGCCCTCGTGTAAAGCAATTTGGCGTAGTCGTTGAAAAACAGCGAGTTTTCGGCTGCAAACGTAATTGGTTTAGAGCACGGTGCCTCGGTAAAAGATTAATTAGGGCTGCAAACAGCGGAGGTAGCGCTTAAAGCTCCCGCTTCCGAGATCGTAACAGCGAATAGCGGGAATGGCTACATGGATCAAATTGTCCTTAAAACAATGAGATAAAGACTGAATTGTCCTAGCCGAGGCGCAGAAGACAAGAGCGAGATAGCCTGGATGGGGCTGAAGATCAAATCGTAAAAATTCGATACGAGATGTAAATTTCCAGTTTTTATTTAATGTTGTATGTTGTATTACCTCATGCATACTAATTTCAAGTTCTCTTTCTAGAATATTTACGAAAAGTTGGCTGAAAATAGCTTTATATTTTCTAAACAGCACAGAACATTTCTAACATTAATGAGGCAAGATTGAATTATATTAATCAGTCCAAATAAGCCTAATGCAATTCAGGTTACTTTCTCAACATTTTAAATGCACAATTTAATTACGAGGTAATTCTTAAGGTAAGCTCTTCTCCAAATGAGAAAATGTTAGGCAATTTCTGTAGTCCAATGAAACTTTTCATTTCCAAGAAGGTTAAACACAGAACTGAATTGTCTATAAAACTATGGAATGAAGATTGGATTGTCCTTTTCAGATGCAAACGAGTCTGAGGATGCAAATGGGATTGTGAGTGTATATAATACTTTCTAAGAATTGAACAATACACGAGAAGCAGAATTTTAGTGTTTCACTTTATTAGTACCATTGGGACACCTAGTTGTGTCGTAGAGCAGTTTTCATGCTACTTTTGTCTGTTTGCTACGTTTGTTTGTTTTGTCCACGTTGTTTTGCTACGTTTGTTTTGTCCAAAAGAACGAAACGCAAGGCAAGAGGCGTTCCAAGGTAGTTTCCAAAGTCATTTGTCATCGACGTTCGTTACAAGTGGCCTATGTTGCACTAGGCACTACCATCGGTTGGTCTGCATGCTCATCTCGTAACATAAAAAAAAACATGTCGAACATCGATGACCGAGTTCTGTCATAAAGTCGTAGATGTATAATTTCTCTGAGTGTAATTTAGCACTCGTTTACAATTGCGTTAATGGTGATGCGACCCAGTTTCATCACTGCATTTATATGCAACATTATTATTATTATGAGAATCTCTTTTTATGGAATATCCGACGCGTAATAGACTTCAAAGTAAAATGCAATAACAGTTTGCCGCATATTATTATCCTCTTTAGGGTTTAAGGTAAATATAACTTAAGGGGAAACCACAAAAATGTATGCGACCATGGCAACATTTTATCAGGTTGCCCTTTCGCCTGAAGTTTTCCCAAGGATTAAAATTCAAGGAGCTATTTTTAGATATATAAATTAGGAAACCAACTAGTAAATTTTTTATTTTCAATTTTAAAGCGTCGTAATATATACGCATATTGCTTTAATAACTAATGTTTATATAATGTTCTGGTCTAAGTACTTATCTATATTTCCTGTAAATCTAAAAAATATATAAGTAAACATACCTTTAACACAGAAGAATGTTTATTAACGGAAAATCTGAAACAATAACAAAATTGATTTAGGTTAAAACTCCAAAAAGAGTTTGATGAATTCTACAAATTACATATTAATAATTATTAAAATAATTTATTATAATAAAGTAGTTGGTGGACATTGTCTTGTCTAAATATATGCGTACTAATCACTAGTGGGATGCTACAAGAGACAATGACGAAGATGTGTACAAGAATAAATAAAAACAAATGTCAAAATAGGCTTTATTTCAGTAGGTAGGATTGTGGTTAATTGTGAAATTTGTCTTGATCTTGACAAAGTACATAAAACGCAACAAAAGAAGACCTTCCCTTCAATCTTCGCTTTGTCACATTTTCAAACTATAGCTTCAGTCCGGGCACGTGTTTAAAACGCCGATGTTAAAAAAACGCACGTGATATTTATCTTGCAAATCCTGAAAGCCGAACGCACGGGTTCATTTCCGCACACTCGAGCCCATTCAAGCTCAGCCCGGCTCTTTCAACGCACGGCGCGGCTCGTTCGACCTCGCCGCGACCTCGCCGATTCATAGCGTCTCAGACTTCCTTATTTTAAAAGAAAATTCTAGAAATTTCTAGACGCGTGTGCTCTGAGTGTGAGCTCATTATGGACTTTCATTTCATTTCTTTGAATACAGGTGAGTTCATTAACTGGGATAGAAGTATGGCGGGGAATTTTTCATTAAGACGCCTATTGAGGTTCCACACGGTGCGTCGAAACTCGAAATGGGATCGTTGGAACGTAATTAATTGCTAACAAGACGCAAAATAAAGAGACGTATAATTAGGCAAATAAAATTATCACCTTTATTTGTAGAGGGCATGTTAGCTTTTATTTAACTATTTTGTAACTTTTATGATGTCTAGACAAGCCAAGGTAATTATGTGATGATTAAATAATAGTAGTATAATTGTTTGTTTAGCAAATAAATGTTATGAAGGATTTTAATTAATACTCCGTATTATTTTTATAATTATTGCATTGTTTTTAGAAAGCTTTGAAAACTTCAGTTATTTAAATTAGTCTTATAAATAAAAACTAAACAGAAATTGTTTTCGTAAGGAAGTGAATCAGACATCAATAAGTGTGAAATAGTAATGTTCGCGCTACTGTTTCAGTGTAAGGGTGTGATAGCCAGAATATGCAGAACACGAGGCATTCGAACATTGTCCTCAGAGGTAGGACCGCATCTGCGATCAACCCACACAAATGTCATAGGCTGCAGTAGCCATAAAAATAATAATAAGTGGTATTGAACGTTTAGATATTTTGTCAACAATATTTTCCCACCTACTCGTATACTTCAAGAGCACAAGTCAGTATCCGCTAGCAGAATTCATCGTCCTCTTTACCTCTAACTAAAAAAAACAACTTTTAGGTACCAAGGTTCAAGCTTGAAATTCTATTCACGCAACCGTAAAGTCTTGCAGGTGCAAAAGTATTTAATTTAAAGCTCAAGGGTACAACTGCGTGCATAGACGAAATTATTCATTTTCACACGCTGTACGTAAACAGCAACCAAGCTTAGAGTGCACTCGAATTAACACGGCCAAGTTATGCGGAGTGTGAAAATAAGTGTGAAAAATAAAAGAGACACACGAGGGAATTCTGTCTCCGGCGAAATGAGTTTTTGCTGGCCTTTAAGTAACAATATAATGAATGCCCAGTATAAGACTTATTATGCTGTAGTATATTTACATATTTATATTATATATTACAGGCAGGTGATAGAGCTTCCTATGCAGGATTTTTATACAGCACCAGCTTAAAATTTTCAGCCGCAAAATAGCAGATTATTTTTGATAGTGACTGACCATATTTTTGTTTAAATAGTTGACTAATATTATAAAGAGGAAAGATTTGTGTGAATGTGTTATTGTTACTAATAAACTCAACGGATTTTGATAATTCTTTCACCATTAGAATGCTACATAATACCTGAGTAACATAGGCTATATATTTTTACCATGCGAAGCCGGGGCGTGCCGCTAGTAGTAGATTTTCAGCGTAAACACTGGCATAAGAAAGCGAGCTTCTGACGCGCTTCTGACCTTCTCTTGATCCATGGACAGCAACGATCATTTTAACATAAATTGTTTTGCTCTTTTGTTTTCCAAAAAAAAAAATATATGTTATAAGCTTTTGAATAAAACAGTAGTACTAAATCATTTTTCTCTATTAGGGTCTTCCCTAAAATCCGTAAAAATGTTTATTCGAACTTTAACCACTACGTTGTTTTATTCTGATTGCTGGAATTGCATCTGTTACCAATCTAAATTTATTTGTTTATAAATATTAAAATAAATATTATACTTACTTATACCAATAAAATCATTTTCAGATAAATTCTTCCCTGAAAGATGACAGAAACACAGAAAGCTCTATACTTTTATAATCGCCATTAGCTGCTACATTGTTTTTACACCAAAGACGGGAAGTATAAAGCCTTGGAATAAAATGGAGGTCCCATCAAATAACCCTCAGACATTTCGCATCTCATTCATTTCGCAGCTTTAGATCCTGGCTAACAAATCTGAAAAGGGGTAACGGATAAGAAAACTAAATAAGAAAGGCCTTTCAGAACCTCCAAGATGTCTGTCTCACGAACCACCTCCTAACCATTGTTACCTCCTCTAGACAGGTTTTTTTACCGTCGCCGCCTGCATTGCCTCGTGCTACTTGCCTCGAGGTACAAACGAAAGCGTTTGAAAGATGAAGAAAAAAAAAGGACCTTGGAAATGCGTGGTATTTATGAATATTCGAAACGAGCGGATCGTCCCGGCTTCGCACGGGTGGACATTATTTTAAATATTTTCTCTTTTAAAAATATAGCCTATGTTACTTAGGGAAAATGTAGCATTCTAATGGAGAAAGAATTCTCGAAATCCGTTCAGTAGAATAATTACTGTTAGTAAAGTACTTGTCGGGGTATCTGTCGACATCTTCATCACAACTATTAGTGCTGCAAAGCCAGCTGTGATTTCTACCTTGTCTACAGTGCCACTATCTTGTTTCTGCGTGATGACAGCATACGCAAAACATAAGGCATTCTAACCGGGTTCTTCTGGGCGTAGCACGCATGATTTAGCCTATCTTAGAAGTAGCCAGCTACCACCAGGTGATATGCTTGCCGATTTCCAACCTCCAAGAGATTTCATCCTACCCGCTATTCGCTTATATTTTTCACCCCTCGCCGTAGCCACGGTCGTGATCTTTGAATGGTAAGATCGCTTTGAATACCCACCGGGGTGCAATTGACGATGGAATCGCTAAGGCGATGCGAGCGCGTTTCTTTTTAGTTTAGTTAATCTATGATAGTCTTTGTCGGAATATCCTTTCTCTACTAGCTAGAATACGTTTCAATCTGTATTGAGAAGGAGTCCTATTTTTCGTTTAATCTTTGAACTTGTTTAGTGTAATGGCTGAAAAATAAAGTTTTTATGCTAAATTTATCTATAGGTCAAGACGATCTAATAATTTTAAAGACTTTTTTAAAATACGTGATTATATAATATTTCAAACTATTTAAAATCGTGAATTTTCAGTGGTCTTTATAATAAGACTGTTAAAAGACGAGGTTGATTGAGATGAAGAGACGAGCAGATTTAATCATGGACAACAAATAGAAGATCAGCACGGATCATTTAATTTTTTTAACAATGGCCTCTTAAATTAAATCAATCTTCATGGAGGATATTTGAGGAATTGATAGATTAACTAGAACGGGAATACGATAAGTAAAGATCCACAATTGAGAAACATTTACAGCAACAAAAGAAGTCATAGTTATATATTTGATTATATGGCTGAAAATTACTAATACTCACATTACAATAATGTTAAATAAATTAAAGTTGTTGTTTAATAAATTTTATTCCATGGGATGATATTCATATTTTAAAGAAATTATAATACAGGAACTATTGAAAAACAGTCGCCTAAATAATTAACTAAAAGTTATGAGTTAATAAAAATAAATGGAAGCTTAAAACGAACTTCAAAAATGAAACAATAGTATTTCTGAAAAGTCAGATCTGAACAATGTTTGTTCTTGTTAGTTTGCTCAGTTGTTATCACGAACTTCAAAACTGGATCAGATTTGTTTCCGCGATCTGTAGGATAATTAATTTACCAGTAAACCAGATCTGAAAGTAAACGCTCAACCAATCGCAAGTACAATTATTTTATAGTGAAGCGATATAATAATCCCAAAATTTCCAATATTAGACGGTGGAACAATACGTGAATTCAAAACTTCCAACATTAAGCTAGACGCACGCTAGGTACAACAGTCATTACGAGTCGGAGCGACGGACAGCGAATCAATTAGAGGCGTCCGCTCGCAACGAGGAGTTGGAGACAATAGCCCGAACTAGTCGTCACACCGTCCGCAAAAACAGATTGCTTAGGGATAATAAAAAAAAAAGGTTGAAGATAAATTTGATGCGATGAATATCACTTTAATAGGTAATTCACATTCATAAAGAGCAACTAATAAACACTCATTATAATGTAGAAATTGATTATAACGCCATCTGTTGGCAAACGTTATAACTACTTAAAAATACCAATAGAATGATATTTTGTATCTGTGGCGATGGCGTCGTCTTTTGCCGGTCGCAAATAAAGTCGCATTTCTTGCTTAAAAACGTATAGTATATTATTTAAGATTTTAGTATATTTTTTAAAGAAAAGTCTTCTTGAAACACTTCAATAGCTGTGAAAGTTGAATACATCGTGGCATTCCAGTTCATTAAATTAACAAAGCCAAACCGGTAAATGCGGAACACGAGGCATTAAAACTCTGTTCCTGATGTAGTACTACCACATCTAGGGATAATTTTCATCGAAAATGAAGCTGCAGAATGCAGAGTTGATCTGGTACGACATATTAAGTGGATATATTAAAAAAAAATTAAAGTCAATTTGCTTCTCCTGACCCTACTTCAAGTCACATTACAGGCGTTACCGAGTCAGACGCTGGCGGTGAGACGCAGGTGCTTTGTAATATCCAAACCTGTCGTTGCCCGATTGTGCCGCTCTACATCCGAATCGATGACACGTCCCTGATTTGCACTACAAGTTCTCTCTTCATTTCCAAGTAATTTCAGATTTCAGATTGTTCTGCTATTGAAAACATTGCTTTCGAACAGCTGTGCAATTTTTAGTTATTTCACAGTAAAACGGGGTTGAGATATTGGTTTTTTTTTACTAGTAGCGACTGTAGTCTGCTTGTCAAACTAACAATAAAGGATAGTATTTTTTGAAAAGCAACAATGGAGGTACAATAGGGAGGCCGAATAAAAATCGATTTTTATGGAACAGATATTTATATTTTTATAACATCGAAATTACAATCCTTTGTATGTATTTCACGGCCAAGTTACTCTCTACCATTTTTGGGCGTTCGTCTTTCCGATACGGGAACGTGACACGCAATTTGTGTGCTAAGTGCGCACAACACAGCGGGGACGCCAATTATCCGCCCGCACTGGGACCCCCGCGGTCACACGCAGTTATCGCTACATCCCATATCTAGATGGGTTTCTGGTCCTAATTTTATTATTTTGTTTTTTATTTTACTTCAAGTAATATTTTATTTTAATACGTCTGATATTTGTATACTCGTATGTGTGCTTAAAAGACCTTAATTTATCTAGGAACCTTTTTAGGAATATCCTTTTGTCAAAACTCTGACAGACATGTGTCTGTATGTACGGGATTTTTTTGATTTGTAAAAGATCTGAAAAAATCACTGCCGAATTACTCTTCATTATTTTTAAGGCTTTCATCTTTCTGTACGTAAAATACCTGATACAGGAACATGGCACACTATTTATTTGCTAAGTGCGTACAACACTGCGGGGCCGCCAATTACCCGCCCGCACTGGGACCCCCGCGGTCACACGCAGTTATCGCCACATCCCATATCTCAATGGGCTACTATTGTGAATTGTGTTATTTTGTTTTATATAACACCCATTAAATAGTTATGATTATTTATTTATTTATGTTTGTAATATATTTGAATTTCAAGGGAATAATATATTTATTTGTAAGGTAAGCATCATCATAAGGACAAGATGAACATTACTTCTGTAAAATGTTATTTATAGACGTTCGTATGCTTACTTACATGAGTGACCTACAACTGTTTTTACACAAAGTTTTGACGTAATTCAATTGATAGATTCTTACATACTTGTCTTTTTATTTAGCGCAATCGTGTATCAAATATATAATCTGTAACCAGATAAGCGAATTATCTAACAACACGACAAGCAATTTGCAGCCCAAGAACGTAGGTCGCAGCGGGATCAACTATTATCTGCCTACAATAGACCCCCCGCAGTCTGTAGGCTGTTAGCAATATGAAACATTACGATATAGAGAACATTTCGCGAATAGTTGTTACGCGCAACTTCTTGTATGAGAAATAAAACATCGCGAACGAAGTTTTTCATTTCTTCTGACACACCTACTATAAAATCGATGTGAGTATCCTCGGAAGTATTATTTCGGAAAAAAAAACGTTACAGATTTTTCGATTTAACGTTATAACATTAGCCAATAAAGTTTATGTTGTGTATCCTTATAAGTATCATTTGAAAAAGGCCATTCTGAAATCACAAATAAATCATTGTGTTCTTTGATTAAATGGGCTACATTTTGTGAATATAAATCTTCAAAACTGGTGTCATATTATTGAAAAAAAATGTCACCTGCCCAGTTTTTTATATCTAAAATATTTGCTGTTCGTTAAGCTATTTTCATAGGAATCCTTAAATTTTAATCCGCTGATTAAATCACCCTTAAACTAAGGTTAAAAGCATCCGAAATCAAACACACCGTTTCGTACCTATCGACCGGCTGTAACCACGGCCACCGACCATTACCATAAACGTTAACGAGGCTGTTCCCGTAATGGAGAATTAAACGACAGCTTTTAATCATCCATAACTCAGGGCTAAACTGCAGATAATTTGATCGCTAAGCCCGCATTTCACACTCCACTCGGCAATTAGCCGTGATCTGTCTGATTAACATGCGTTGTCGGTACCGCCCGGGCGGGAACGTGCGGCCATAGTGACGGCGGACACATAACATACGTCAATATTCCTTAAGCAACATAGAGAAGACATGTAACTAAAATCGAAAGCGAAAGAAAAGTAATAAAATTTATATGTGTGCGTCAGCGGTGAAAGCGGACATTCCTTAATATGGTAAGTAAAATAGCGGAAATATATGCAACTACATTATTACGGAACCAATTAAGGTGAGAAGGTCAGAAGTTAAGGACTAAACTTTGGAGAAAAGCTAGCAATAATTAAAGTATAAGTAAATTAAAAGTTTGTTGAGATATGGAAGGTACATTCAGTCTCAAATGTGTTAATCTATTATACCATAGAATGAACATAGCTGAATTCGAATGACTCCGCTATCACTGAGG
>DWFC01000240.1:0-12134 GCA_018247075.1 Hasora chromus | reverse complement strand
GCGATCAACCCACGACCGCAGATGTCATGGGCTGCAGTAGCCACTTACCATCAGGTGGACTGCATGCTCGTGTCCTGATAACTAAAAAAAAAAATAAATGATAATTTAACTGTCGAATAGGCTAACCGGATATGGTAAAATCGGCACTTAGTCGATTTAATTAACCATATTATCTAATACATTATATTTGACTATTTGCTAAATAAACTTTTGCTCAGAAATTTGCTAACATTGCACCAAATTAATATAAATTATTGTGCTGATATTATATTATTATGCACATAATATTAACAACTGCATAATGTATCAATTTTGACGCTCCAATTGTATTCTTGGATCATTATTTGAAGTGTGTTGATGCTGCGACATGAATTGGATTGGTTTTAATGGTTGGGTGGAGTAAGCGGCAGCGTTCCCGTGAATCGCGTAATTTGATTGGGTTCGCGGATGGGCTGAGCGCTGCGAAGAATCGCGCCGCGTCCGAGTTGCGCTAATTGCCTCGCGCAATATAGAAACAATGACAAAACTTCGGCCGCTCTCAACCCTCGACCCCCCTCTTTTTATTTAAAATTCGTTTACTCGACTCGCAGATTGTTATTCAGCCAAGTTTGGTTCCTACCTCTGGCGTAATGAAAAAGTGAATAAACTCAATTTCGTTTCTATTAAAAATGAAGCCTTACGACAATTATTTTATGGGACAAATTTTAAGAATCAAAATGATTGCGCAACCAATCAGGTTTATTGTTAATTTAAATCTAATGTTTTATATTATAACAAATCAATCTGAGATAAAAGTATTTTCAATCAATAAGGTCATTTGATAGTTTTGCAAAACGGAAAGTATTTCCGCGGTAGATATAAGTGGATCGACAGTTTAATCATCTCGTACCTCGGCGAGTTGGCCGTAGGGTGTAAGCGGGCCGGGTAGGTAATTGATTGTGACATTTGATGGACATGAAGCAGGCGTATATTGCACCGCTGGGGACCGCATACTCATGCACCTTACACCCGCACACTGCTCTCGCTACCCTCTCAGCGACGTGTTAGTCTTGATCACATTGTCAAGGATTATGACACCTCTGATTGAGAACCTATATTAAAAGTTTTAAATTTAGCACTGTGTCTTCTTCTTAGTCTTCTTTTATTTTTTCCTTTTGATATTAATGATGATATCTATATGAAATGAAAATTTGAACTTTAAAT
The DNA here is from genome assembly GCA_018247075.1 of Hasora chromus. NCBI lineage: Eukaryota > Metazoa > Arthropoda > Insecta > Lepidoptera > Hesperiidae > Hasora > Hasora chromus. The sequence continues at coordinate 10,931 of DWFC01000240.1, read as the reverse complement.
ATATTTTACACACATAATATAATATTTTGAGCGATTATTATTTAAAATTAAATTTTAGTATACACAAAACGTGTATAATTTTATTAATCGTCGCGGTCCTTCATCTGACCATGCACTGTTGACACTGTAGCTAAAACAAACTTGCCTACCTAACCTCTAGTTTACCTCTGTAAACTAAGTCCGTTATAAACTTTTAAGGTTTGCCTAATAACGCAAGCAATTTGAGGGTCCCTCCCTCTGTTTACTTTCTTGCTTTACTAAGGTGATTTGATGATTTTGACTTATTTAAGTTTCTACTGGCTGTGTTGACCTCCGTGGTTGAAACATTTCACTCGCGTTCTTATTCAGTAATTAATTAATTAAATGTTATGCCAGGTGTAGTTGATTAAGTTATAGTTGTTTTAGCGTAACCTTGTTGCGTTTTTGTAGTATTCAGTCGATGAATCACTCCGAGGCTTCATTAGCTTTATTAGAGATATTTTACAAATGTAAGTGCATTTAAATAAAAGGGTAATAGTGCTAATTATAATACTATCTGCATTTTAGTGTCTACTAATATTACGAAGTAAACGTTGTTTTTCATTTTATATCACTACTTTAAGCTTAGTTTCACTATCGGCTACCAAGAGAAACGATTCACGTTTCTCTCGCGAAAGCCACGCAACCAGTCTTGGTAGTACTCGGAGGATGGAGAGGGGCCTGGTATTATTACTGACTAGCGATCAGTTTAAGTACTTCATTACACTAATACTTTTTGTTTACATTCTACCTACACAGTTAACGGACATTTTTACGTTAATATTTTATTATGTACTAATATTACAGTTACTGTTATTGATTCATAATTGAATGCGGTCTGTGTGATAAGATTTAAGGGCGTAAAGGCGATTTTACTAAAATCTTAGATGTAGATAGTTACGTAAGGCCTTAATAAAGGTTAAAGACTATTTATTAATTTAAATTCACCGCTATAGCGTTAAAAGATTGTGTAAATATATAACCGATGCACCTTGCGATATCTTATAAATCGGTATTTAAATTAAAGTATTCTTGTGACATGAGGACTCAAAGAGTATTATGGGGTTTGGAGTAGGAATTTTTGAGAAGAATGTAGCAGTAGTAGTAGGAAAGCGAGATGACAGTAAAATGCGGTAAGTGAGCGGCCTGTGACTTCCAATCAAATGATTTAGTGATAGCGGACTTATGAAGTAAGTTATAATTGAATAATATACTGGAGTCGGAAAATACTGGTATTTGGTAGTGTGCAGTAAAGCACAATAATAGATTTTATGTCGAAATAGGAGTCGTTACATTGGAACATAACGTATAAAGTTGAGGTAACGGTCACATAATATGAGAAGTCCCAGTTATTGCTAAGTAATATTGATTGGTGGAGGGCATATATACGAGCCGGAGCACGCGAGGCGAGATGTTTTTATTCGCGCAACACGTCCACAGCCACCCGGCCGCCTGCGATGTGTCGTTCTCCCGCGGGACACTGCCGTACTTCCGAACGGAGATATTTATAGCCGCCCCAGAAGCCGCAGTTACCTAATGTTACATTTTACGGTGGCCCTTATTACGGTTCTCTCGCCGACATATCCTCCACTTCACATCTATACTATTCCTAGCACAAATTTACTTATTCAATTGGTTGTACGTTTTTTGAAACTATCACCTGTGGATATGTATATACCTCGATCTTGTTAAGGAGGTCCGATGGCCACTAGCGGCTTATAATAAAGTCAGGTCGAAGATATTCCTTGCGGCGATCGTAAATTGGGCTTGTCCCTCGGGTGTGTGCGAGGTGCGAGTAGCCGCGTCGCATACGCTAATCTTGTGCTGTTGTGCCGGCTGCGCGACGCTCTCCGCTCACGCCGCCGCCATCGCGGCTACCGCCACACTTTTGCTTGCCGTCGTAATGGCCGAGAAAGCCTCTTTTGTTACGCTAGCGATTTGTTATATCTCGTCGCGCTTTTCTGAGATACCTGCTTTGACTCGCGTAATTGTTCTTTGAAATCGGCGGTTTTATTGTGCATAAAATGCTTTGTCACTTAAATCTGCTAAGTCGCCCTTCTTTAAAGGCGTTATAGACCGAGGTTCATTGTTAATAAAGTGAGGATTCATTAGCATGACATTAATACGAATTACATAAATGTATATTCCATTGTTTACATATAATGGCACGTAGTTAAGTTGTAAAACATTGTATTCAGCATTTTATTTTGAGGCTTTCATTATGTTTTGCTTGAATAACATAATTATTTTGATTTAAACTAACAACGTACCTAGTTGTAAGTAACAAGAAGGTGCGAAGCCGTACGCGCCACGCTCTGATGCTCCCTCGGCCGTTCAACTCGCGGCTTCACCTCGGCTTGCTGATTTCTGCTCGAGAACCATCACTTCCTACATTCCATTTTTGCATTGGTTTTGACCGGATTTATTTGTAAAATATTGTTTAATACAGTTAAATACAAAAGGGTCCAAGATTATAAAGTGAGTTACAAATTATCAATGTTATAAGTACGAGTATGTTACATATTAGTAATTATTAGAAAAACGAACGTAAGAGTATATTAAATATTATGAATAACGTATTATTAATTTAAACTTATGTTTACAGAGCGGAGTTTATGATCCAACAATACCGGTAGATGTTTTGCGATTTAACGAAAACGTCTTGATGTCACGTATGTCGAAATAATGATACGATCCGTGACATACATTGCTTTGTGACAATTTTCGTCGCCAAGGGCTACTCGTACCTCACGATGACTTTGCGACCGCTCGTTACTGTCTTCCGAGTTCTACCTGTTACTACTAATGATGACACATTTCATCGCTGCTTTTGTACATGTAAAAATACTCTTATTGTTGTATTATAAATAGTACATTTAGATGATTTTTCATATAAAATTGATCTGTAAAACCAACCTTTATTCCTCATGCGTTTATTTACAGCTGTTACTATGCAAAACCTATGTATTTGCGGTTTGCATTGTGCCAGGAAATGTGCATGCATATGATGTAAATAGACTTTTTACTTTGCACCACTATTCATCCTAGTTCATTGTTCTTCGAAATTGCTCCGCGCTGAGAGTAGCGCTATGGTTCTGACCGTTTTGCGGCGTTTGTTGTAACTAACCAGTACATGCCTTACCAATCTAAAAGGATTTTTCAATATTTTTTATTTTAATAAGGAGCGGACTATTGTTCGTTGAACGCATAAAGCGTTTTTAATCTCTTAATATAAAAACGCCATTACGAAAACAACGGGGTCGTAGAACCATCCTTAACGATATCTAAGTAAGTACGCAAGCTAATTAGCTGCTAAACCTCAGTTTGATTTTAACGATATTATCTGCATCGGCAAACAGATCGCCGATAAAATGATAAAGTGTGTTTAGCTGTAGTTGTTTACTCGACAGCGGTAAAAGGTTTGCGAGCCCCTCGCGGCGCGGGCTCGCTTGTTTTCATTTCGTTATTTACTTTTAATTTGGCAGCAAGCGGATGATGCGGCGGGCGGGGCGTGTCGTGTGAATAATTGAGCCGATACATTGCTTGCCATGCCGTCCGCCGTAGATGCCTTGCAATACTACCTGACTAATCATACCGTAGTTATCATGCGTTCATCACTGGATCATCAATTTGCATTTTTCGTTTAATGGTAGGTACTGTTTGTCTAAGCTGCTGCTTCATCACACATCATTATTATCAATTTTTTGACCTCTATCTCTACCTAGTTTTCGATTCGGTTGCGTCGTAAATCATTGCAAGAAAACTTCTATTGAGACTTAACACTTTTAAATGGCAATATCCTTTTACGAAAACAATACCAAAGAAATATGTCCAGTCAGCGCGTGATTCTAACTTGAATCCAATTTATAAGAATGTCCCCTGGAGAGTCATGCCCAAACAATAATAAAACTACCGAATATTTTTACCGCCGCTTTCGGGTGTAAAATTGGTATGTATGTGATTTTATCTGGAATATTTATATTTCCAAAACGTAATCAAATAATTGATGTACATGATACTTCTACGTTTCGTTTATTGAATTGCCGCATTACATACATAGCGTTCGAACAAAAATGAAATGGCGATATAACAGTACGGTTTTCGACTTTTAACGAAATTGGTAGTCTACATACTGCAGAAATTAATTTGCCATAAACACTGGTATTAATAGACGCGAGACAATAAGCCACCCCCGGTGAACTCCTAGTCAGCGACCTAATGTTCTGCAACACGCGAACTTCGTCGTCGCACCCCCGACCTCGAATCGCGCCCACTATTTGCATACACATTATACTACACACTTAAATATTTAACAAAAACGGTAGGCCGTTCTGTAATCAAAACTAACACTTATTATTGATTTTAATACTAGATAATAATGGTAAATAAATATATAATAAAATCTTAATTTTGATAATTAAGAAGTTTTTATTTGCCTCCATTGTTTCCAAAGAGCGATACATCTCATCAATTATTTCAGCATTGAAAGGATTTTGGAAGCAGTCTGTCGTGGCTGTCAGTCATTCTTTTAAACATAATTACCTTTGCCTTAACAGATGTCAAGTGAAGTCTTATAAATGAAGAATTGGTTCACTCTTCTCTTGCTTAATAATAAAGTAGGATTCACATCCTTACGCATTTTTAATGTGTAAGTTTTGATTGTATTCTTTAGTTAGATGGTTATTATAGATTAGATAGTTGATAAATAGTGAATTTGTTGTTATTTTTGCTTATATTTTAATCATTTAATAATATTTTTTTGCAAAATCAGTTGCTACAGTAGTAACTGCCAATTTTATTGATAGATACAAATGTTTATTCTTCTTTATATAATGCATCCCATAATGTTGGTCCGCTAATTGAACGAAGAATAGACAGAATCTTAATTTGATGAAAAAAAGGGGTCTGTCATTCTCTATCATATTAAATCAATTGATGTCGTAATCATTTAACTCACACTTATTGGTGGTTGGTTTGATCCGGCGTCACAAAATAATTTGTGCTATTAGATAACCAGTGTAACTAAAACAAAAAATACTTACAGTAACTTGCTTTTAAAATTTACTATAGTTCTTTGCCTTGTACCTGCATATTTATACGAAACAGTAACAATAAAAAAGTTTTACAACAAAAAATTAACGAGTAAAATGTTCGGATACAGATAGATAGCAGCGAGAGTGCAATCGTGTCAAATTATGCAGCAGTCGGGCTCGGCATCGTTGTCGCCGTGAATGAAATCTTGCCAAGGTTTCATTTGCGGTATCAAATGCCAATGCAGATAGATTGTCCAACAAATACACCTAAGTGGTGCACAACGACTTTCCTCTCTTTAAGATTTTACTTTGCACAAACTGCTAAGAAGTGCAACGTACATTTTATTTTTATCATAGAAGATGAAATATATTGGTCACAGTAGATTAATGTACACTAATAAAGAAAAGTCACCAGAAGTCAATTTAGGTCATCTTTTATAATTTCAAGATTCCTCCGAGAATTTATCGGCTATATGTATCAAACTTTGAGATTTCCATGAAATAACAACGAATAAATAGGCTAAACAGGTAAGGCATGTAAGCTTTGGTTTAATTTCTACAATTGAGTTATCAAACCTTTTACAGCGGCATATATAAACCTATGTAATAATATTAAAACAGAGGCGTCAGTAAACGCGGCAACAGCGGCCATTTTTCAACCTGTGAATTTGAGTTTACAGTTATCGCACATTAGACGAAGTATGACTTCTGTCGAAAGTTTGTTCAACTCCACATACATTTTTTTGTCGTCTTCTAAGATGTTTGGTACTTTTTTGTTCTAACAAATATCATGGCCATATATACATTTCTTTTACGAATCGTGTAGGCAGTACAATAAGCAGTGGGTACCCCATTAGTAAATAGTATGTAGTTGTAATTGTATACGAATATATGTTTGTAGTTTCAAATTCAAAAGTGACCCGTTTGTTTCTCCTCATTAAAGTGACTGTATTAAGTATTTTTTGGACATATATTGCTTTTATGCCTCGGGGTACACAAGCTTTTCAATAATTTGGTACCTAACGTCGTTCATTAGAACCGGAGCGTACATATGAGTCCGTGACTCGTGAACTTGCGGGTTTAAATTTTAGTCTGGTTATGATACGGATGTTAATATTTTTGTTCAAACATAAGTTTGTAGTGCCCACTTAAAAATAGTGTTGATATTATTAGCTCTATTGTTGATTGGCTTGAATAAGTGCATATGGTTAATGGTTTTCGAATACACTTGTGAATTTCCGAATACCGCTTTCTTCCAAAAGTATTAGAAGACATATTTTAATTTCAGTTTAGGTCAATTTATTTATTGTTGATATAGTCACATTATTTGCTTTTTAAACTAGAATAAACTAGTGCCTGCTTAAACTTTTATGTCTAATGACATTAAAATATAAAATATGAAGTTAATTAAGTTTTTATTTTCTAAGAAATTGAAAATATATTACGCTACAACAATGGTGTATTGAGTTGTGATAGTATCTGATCGAGAAAGTGGGACGAAAGTAGAATCGGCTCGAGTTTAGTGGATGCAGGGCGACCGCTGCAGCAACGGTGTTTGTTGACGAGACGGTGGGCGGCGCGAGCGGGGCGCGCGGGCCGCGAGGGCCGCCACCATCGCGGCAGGTGTGCGACGCGGCAGTTCCGCGACTCTCGCCGCTCGGGCGCCACGCTCCGCGACAGACATGTAGTTCCAACTCTCGCGCTCGTCTCGTGTGAAGTGACTCAAAGTGGTGTTGTTTTTTGAATATAGTGACGATTAACAGATAATTATGGTGGTGCTAGAAGGTGGTGGCGCCCTGCTCGAGCCGGCACTCGCGCTTGACGGTGCGGCTGCTGCTTGTCTAGAACGCGCCTATGCACAGGCTGATATTTCACTGAAACTTTTACCAAAGAGATACATTAACCTTCATCAATGGCTATCACCTGTGACCACTTCGGTTACTGCTGCTTCAGCTGCCGGAAAGGATCTCAAATTACAAATTGTAAGTTGATATGTTCAATCAAAACAAATAACTCTTTAAGAAGTTACTGTCCAAATCTTAAACTGTTTACTTGATCTGTAACTTAACTTTTAAGTTTAACATCAACATTATGTACATCTGTGACAAAAACGATTAAATTTGTCGATCGTACTTTTAAAGTTATTCGTTAAATTAATAAAAAAATAATGATAACAACAAGACTACGGACTACTACGGTAAACAACTGAATTGGATCAATTGTATAAATTATAATTTATACACATTTACGAAGTAAAAATCATTACGACTCTAGCGGGTTACAGGTGCGTCACCAACGTATTTATTATGATGCATGTTTACTATGCTTTTCAACATTTCGTAAAGTATTATCTGTTACATGTATTATGATTTATGATAAATGTCACTTACAATTTATAAAAAAATATTCTTGAAGTTTTAAAATTGAAAGTTATAATTGTTCATCTAATTTATTAACTTTATTAGACTGAGACTGATTAGAAAACAATCGTATATGAAAAAGACTTTCATCTATTTCTTTTTAGGCTTATACCACTTATCGACCTTAATGGCAGTGTCCTAGTAATAAAGTTTTAAAAACTGTACGTACGAAGCTCTTTATAATAACATAACTACAAACAAATCCCGTCTAAAATATCATCAGTTTACTTGTAGCTTTTTTGTTTACAGATAAAAAAAGAACAACCTCCAAGTTGATTGGTGTAATGTTCGGAACAAAAAGTGCTATTTATAAGCTTTGTTTAATAAATATTTTTTTACCAACAAAGGTTTCGCTGAATGTACAGGTTGTATATAGCATTTTTATAACTTATTAAAAATGTTGTTACTATAACTGTTACTAATCGCCATCCTTTATGTTTAAACTTTATTAAAAATATACATAATCTACACCTACACTTCTTATGAAAGATTCGTAGACATATATAATTTGCATCACCTCACATGTTAGATAAGCTAGCTTAGTCGATACCTACCTATATTTGAAGACTGTTCATACACATCAACACATTTTAAACCATTTAGTTTTTTTATCCCACCTATAATGTTAAACAAGAAGAAAACATTGTGATGTATTGTTTTAACATCCCGATCGAGCAGTTTACAATCATAATTTTATTATAATCTATTATAATTATAACAGCGAGTCATTGGTAGAGATTTTTTAGTTATATCAAGAACTGTGACAGTAATGAAAGTGTAATATTAAATTTATGCGCGTTGTGACTTGAACAGAAGAAAGAATGAAATGCAAGTTTAATAGATTATCTTTTCAAGGATGTTGTAATTATGTAAATCATTAAAAGTTCTTAGCGACTTACGTACCAATCTTAAGCAGTGTTACACAAGACGTATTATAATTATAATTATTTAATTGTAACAACAAGCATGTATAAAACGATAAATAAGGTAGAGATGAAGAGAGAAAATTATATTACGTACATGAGGTTTGTTTGAGATGGGATCCTTGTTTATTCCAAATTTCATTTTTATTTAATGGTCATTTACAGTTATTTTAAATGGCTTCTACCATGGTGCGTTACTGGATATGAAGTTCCCATCCGATTTGGCTTGACGCCTTCTCGCACAAGAATCTATTAGCAATCCATTTTCAACGTCCATTGAGTGGACAACTCAACTTGTGGACTTGTTCCATCGTAAGTGACCACGTCTTTGTTTATTATGTATTTGATCAGAGAAATAAAAGTAAGGAATTTAAATTTGTAATTGAGGTCGATGGGTAGCTAAACTACTTTTAAAATTGATACTGACATCATCCTTTTATCATTGGAAAAAACCCTACTCCATGTAAATAATCATTTGTTCATTCATCGTAAAAATGATGCTAATGAATGTTAACATATTAAATTAGTATCTACTCGTATCAAAGTATAGAGAGTAGCAGTAATTTAATTTTAATTACGAGAAAACAAACTTAAGTTTCATTAGATAAAATTCGAATGGGCTGGTAAACAAACAGCAATACGAACTGTTGCTGTTTCTATTTAAACTTTACAAAAAACTGCAGATGTGCAAAATTTAAAACAAAAGCAAGCACGAATTCGTATAGAGGCAGTAGGTATTTTTATCAGCCATGTGAGGTTTACGGTAGATATATTTGTGTGATTTTAACTTGTGCCGCCTTTTACGCGTAGTCCGGCCGCTGGGCACCGAGTGTCCGTCGCGGCCGCCGTATCGCGCCGCCCGATCTCCCTGCATTCATGGCTACACCCTGGAAAACGCTAAATGTAGAGATATTCCTTCCAACCGCCTCACCTAGCTTTTTGAGAGTTTCCATTTACCGTCGAAAAGTTGCATTACCCAAATTGAATTTCGCTTTTGTATTTCAACGTTATTCATAGCTATGTTTCCTTGAAAAATAATTTCAATACGCTAACATATTTTCTATTCTAGGAACTATGTGTTCCTCGCATAGTAACTTTTAAAAATTGTTTATCGATTAGAATAAAAATGATAAAACTTTTCTACATCTAAATGCAATGAGAATATTGTTTAAACATTTTTATTTTCTAAGTGAAAGTGAATAATCTATTAATAATTATTTATAAATATAAATACAATCTTACTTAAATTACTTGCAATCAGAATTTAATTAAATAAAAAAATTGCTCTACGAAAACAATAATAACTAGCTAAAAAAAAAACCTGGCTTGAATGCTAGACATTAGGACCAGGGGGCCGCACGCGCTCTCCCGCCCGCTTGCCGCAGCGCTCGTTTATTTGCGCCTTCCCAGCTCTTTTGTTATGCCCTGTCGCCTGTGTCTGCTTTGAAAAATTGTAATGCAGCGGTATTGTAGACGCGACTTGCCGCGATTGTGCGCACTGCACTTTAGCTACACCTAACGCTGCACCCTCGAATTTATGCACTAAACCCACCTGTATTTATTTCCAATCTAGACTTCTGTGGTACGTACTGATTAATGCGTGTGTTCAAATACAGACCTAATACATTATAATTTATATCAACAGTTGTTGTCTTAATCATACAAAGCTTTCTAAATTATGAAGTAAACAATAAAACTATAATGCTTAAAATCAACCGCTATGTTAAGAAAACACAAACGTACCTATTGAAAAAGAGTCGTCTCCCAATAATTACAGTACAGTATGCCCTTCCAGTACTAGTATTTTTTAAGATACTTGTAAAATGCAAAAAAATTCAGACGCTTTGATTTTCCTGACTCCACATGACTTTCCGCGATCTGTGAGTAGTAGTAGTAGTAGTAGTAGTTATCTCTAAGTAGGTTATTGAAACCGGCCATAAGTGTACATTGCGATCAACGTTGCTCTGCTAAGACTGAACTTCAATTCGTTTCTTTGGCTGAACAAGAAACATCCTGTTTACAATTTTTTTTTTTATTTTCCCATGCAGATCTTTGATGGCTTGAGAAAAAATGTATAAGCTGCTTTTAATTCCCGTGTCGTAAGATTTTTTATAAAAGGTGGTAACTTAGGAATTGGAGAGGCCTGAAAGTTACGCTATAACCTAGCAACTTGTTACTAACTTCTTCTTTTTACTATGAGATGACCTGCGTAGGTAAATGTCGCTACATATGACCTTTCAGGAAATACAGGCCTGTGTAATGTTTCAGTAGGTATTATTTTTTGTAACGCATCTTTTTGTAAATTAAGTAAAATGTTTTCTAATTCATTAGTTACTTTGTCTCCCAATCGTCAAAATTGATATTATTTGAAATATATATTTAGCATGATGCGCTAATATTACACTGTCAAATCTAATAAGGTATCATTTTAGCACCTCCGCTACCTCCGTTGTGGTGACCGCAGTTAGTGTGGGGTTTGCGTGTTTCGATTCTCGCACCAAGACATATTTGATTTTAATCTGAAAAACGGTACGGGT
>DWFC01000239.1:0-12162 GCA_018247075.1 Hasora chromus | reverse complement strand
CTGGAAATGTACAAAATTCAAATTTTTAGTAGTTAAAGTCTTTTATATTATTCTACATCCATATATTGACAATAAATTGAGAACAAGCTATATTTTCATCTTACTGTAATAACAATTAGTAATGTATACTAATATTATAAAGAGGAAAAGTTTGTATGTATGTATGTATGTATGTTTGTTTCGAATAAACTCCAAATGTACTGGACGGATTTCAATAATTCTTTCACCATTAAATTGCTACATTATCCGTGAGTAACATAGGTTAAATTATTTTCCCGTGCGAAGCTAGGGCGGCTAGTTATTAATAAAGACTTAACTTCTTTCATGTATAATGCCATTTTTGTTGTTTTCAATGTGTGAAGTGATAAAATTAAGTTTTGAGTTATAAGCAAATAGACAGAAAACAATTTTGAAATTAACAGTAACTAGTTCAATTTGTATAGTAATGTTGAATTAAATGAACAAAGCCAACCAACAAAGGGTGAAGACAGGAAACACATTAATTAAGTTTTTAACCTCACCAGTATAATGAAGGTTGTGTTAGCATGCTACATCTAGGAGAATGCTAACATTTTACACAAATAAATCATGCTGTGGTAATAACTTTTTGTTTGTCTTTAAGTAGAAAAAAAAGTATTTTGTTTATTTAAGTAACTTAGGTAACTTAGTGGCATAAACGGGCAATGTGAATTTATTATTTAGTGGTATTATGTCATGTGTAACGATTTTTTTATACTAAAATCTTATTATATATGCCTTATTCTATATGCTCTTATTCTAGCCCTAGGCCCATCTGGTAGTAATATATTGCTATCATGACTCCTGCTGCTAACTCTCAAGAGTCGGTGTTGTCACACAGCAAAATAACATACTGCAAAGCAGTAATTAATGTAATTATATTATTTTAACAGTATTATAGCAGGGTACAAAATATTTGTAACAAGCTTGAGTCTCAAGAGTTATCATTAACTTAGGACAGGTATTTGGTGGGTTATTTACCAAATACTATATCTTGAGTCCGAGCACTAACAATAAATAAGATGTCTTAAGCAACATATAGTCATTCAAAAGCAGTTTTCATTTGTTTTTTTCTTGAGTTTTCATTGAGACAAGTTCGTCATAATTCTTCCAAAACCAGCACCTACAATTAATTTATCGCTATTCGTTTCAAAATTCTCTTATTCCGCCTGGAACTTTCCAGAAATTTTCTACTTGTTATTATCGTAAATAAGAGCAAAAATTTAAAGTGTTCAATGTTTTCAGGATGGCGAGGAAGCGGCAGCGCTGGTGAAGGAGCTAGTGCTGATAGTCCAGAGACTGGGCGCGTGCTCGGGCCGCATGGAGGAGGGCGCTCTGCGAGTCGACGCCAACGTGTCCATACGCCGCGCTGGCGATCCGCTCTCCACTCGCACCGAGGTGATTATACTAGTTTTATTATAATAATATAATAATAGACTAGCGACCCGTCCCGGCATTCTTATGGCGTAATCCGTCGAGTCCTTTTTGAGTATATTCGTAACAAACATACATGCACACATGCATACATACATACATACATAATACATACAAACAAATCTTTCCTCTTTATAATATTAGTATAGATCAGCTGCACTCGCGTTGCTGTGCCTGTATAATAATGTAACATGCAACTGCAAATGCAACATGCAACATTTAATATTGGAAAATACTAACTTAAAATAAAAAATCACTTTTTTTATATAGATTACTAACGACCTAGAGTTGGCCCTGATGGATTTTTAGAAGAACTTAGGAGGTTTATGTCCTATGACCATTCAGAGGGACCATTCAAATATGAGTGAAATCGTTTTTGAAATACGATCTACTATCATATTATCATATTCGAGAGATTACTCTATACAGGCAATTTATCTCTTAATAATACATAATAGCAAATATATGTCATGTAACGTGTACAATACAAACTATTATGTAACAGATCTATAGGTATAGGTACCCCGTGTTCATTAAGTTTATATACATACAGTTCTGCACATAACAAACATAAATCCCCATTATGTATACGACTACGTTTCGCATCTAATCCGTTTAGACAGAAGTTAATGATATATACTTACGGGCTTACGCAATAGTAAACAGTGGAACCACGTACTTATATGTTACGTACGCAGTACATAGTGGAAGGTACTTGTTAGGGCTATTAGCGGTAATAAGATGTCATGTCACAAGTTGATAGTTATTAGATGGTTATTTGTTTAAATGGAATACCTACATTATTATAAAACGTAGTACCATTAGTTACCTTATAATAAAACTGATCTACGGCTCTCTATCTATGTTACGAAAATTATAGTTTAAGTTCACGTGTTATATAGCTAGTTGACTATAGATTGATGAAGAGCGCTAGGTTTTTAAGTCTTACACGCAAGAAAATTTAAGTAAGTAGGAAGTATAATTACTTAATTAACGGAAATAACACTTTTAGAGATATGTGTAGTCTGCTTAATTTTAGATGAATTACGAGAACTGTAATTTGTAGAATCGTTCGGTGTTTTTAAGCTTTAATAATTAATAAATAAATGTGTCTATGCAGAATTAATGTTTCTTCTACAAAAAGTGGAAAGAAAAGTGAAAAGCTTATATATTTTTTCTTTTTTTTTTAATTTTTTTCTTAACTATTAAACATCGATTTTTATTATATTACAGATAAAAAACATCGGTTCAATCCGAGGAGTCGCTGGTGCTATCAAACACGAGATCGAGCGTCAGCGGACGGTTGTGGAGAATGGCGGACGCATCATCAACGAAACACGCTCCTGGGACGCCGTGGCGAAGGTTACGGTGCCTATGCGAGATAAAGAAGTCGTCCAGGATTATAGGTGAGTTAAGTATAAGTTTTTTGATAAGTTTAACAGTGGTTGAATATGAGGGATATTTTTTTTTAATTTTTATTTGGGCTTTTCACTCAGTAAAAACTTTTTGTGCGGATTTATTATCGTCTATCTCTCGAATATAGATACGTTATGGGTGTTAGAATTAATTCAAATGGCTAACCTTCAATATAAAATAATATGCTTAATATCGCGTGGTAGAACTAATTCGTTAAAATGGGTCAGTGCAACCACACCTGCCTATTGACGTTAGCCATTGAGCATTATGACACGTATTTGTAAAAATAACTCTTCGAGATCGGCAACACAGTGGCCGTCACTCTAATTCAGTTCAATGCTTTCTCAACTGGCGAATGACATAAACAGTTACTTAAACAGTCAATTGTTGAACATAAATAATTTTTCATTCCATCGTATTTTTTCTTCTCAGATATATGCCAGAACCCAACCTTCCACCGCTACGTGTGAATCTGGACACGAAACAAGATACGCCAAATGTCATGAGCGTGCCTCTCATCAAGGACAGAGTACCAGAGCTCCCAGAAGAATCCAGGAAAAAGCTCATCGAAAAATTCGAGCTAAAACCTGAGATCGCCATACAATTAGTCAATGAACCTTTCCTGTTGAAATATTTTGAAAATTTAACCTTGGATAGATCTCGTAATCCTTCTAAAGTCGCCAATCTTTTAATGAACGATCTTCTGACTGTTCTAAATAAGAGAAAGATCGATGTTGAACAGTGTCCCATAGCAGTTGAAAGCTTAAGAGAACTATTTGACATGTTGATACAGAAACAAATCAGTTTGGACACTTGTCGTAAAACGTTGGACGAACTTGTAGATAATAAGGAACTAACACCCTCTAAGATAATAGAAGAAAAAGGCTGGTCCTTAATTACAGACGAAATAGAAATATCCAAAAAATGCTACGAAGTAATAGAAAATAACCCGAAACTGGTAAAGCAGTATAAAGAAGGAAAAACAAAAGTATTGAAGGCTTTATTAGGTATATTGGTTAAGAATACTGATAATAAAGTTGATATGTCACTGGGGTCTAAAATAATGGAGAAAATACTAAAAAAATAATAAATTATTTAAAAAATTGTTTTGTTCATTTCATTTACTACAGCTGCCGCAAAAAATTAATATTAATTTCAACGTAATATTTTGTATAGCCTTGTTTATTTCTGTTACATAAAAAAAATGGAGCTGAAATATTTAAAAATCCTGAACTATTTTTACTAAGACCTCGTTGAATTAATCCAGATGTATGCTATAAAACTTAAGACTTTCGAGAATTTTAACATATTTGCAACAGTCGATACTATGGCCACACATGCTTCTATCGAGAATCTTTTGGCGTTTTTTTGGCAGGATACACAGGTATTCAGTTTGTACTAGGTGGATTGTATATTGGTGTGAAATTTAACAAAATGGCACAGAAATAAAATTATGTTATAAAATAAGTACTGATATAATAATGAATGAAATAGTAATAATATAGTAAAACATTCGAAGAGTCACACCCGCATCTACGTGAAAATTGTATTTTTTTATTTGTAATCTTTCTAGAAGGAACTACCAAATATTCTTTGGGAAATATGTGAAGTAACTACGTGAAGACTTTTTTTTGCTCAAAAATTAATTTCTGAGCATAGTAATATATATAGCAATAATTCAAACACATTGTTACATACATATTTCCAAATAGCAACATGATACAAGATTTTCGAAGAAAAGTCATTGAAACAATATTTAGAATTTTCCAATTGGCATTCGTATGCAAGGCGACGCAAGGCTGTTGTTGAAGATGCCGAACGCGCCCCGAATATCGTAAATATCAGGGGCGCTCAACATTATAGAAGGTTAATTGTCTTTTGGCTTAGATTGATTCGAATATAGTAATGAAAACGAAGGCCATGTTTTCATTATATCTAGAAATTAGTGAGTGAAGTATAAAACTTCCTTTTGCTTGACTTCGTAAATCATTAATAAGTGAAATGAAAGAGTTACAGGGTTGTGCTATTATATTATATATTTAATGTCAGCTATCGATAACGATCATCACAAAAGTTACAATGTTTTACAATTTCAATTTTCTTTCATTTAAAATTTGTTATATGCTACTTTATTTAACGATAATCACAACATGCAGCAGGTAGACGTGCATAAACATAATTTAGTTAACAAAACATTAATTTAAATAATAAAATAAAATTAAAGTGAAACCATCTTCAGTGAATAATTAACAAAAACCAGACATTATGACAGATTTAATGACAGGATTAAGCTCATCTTCTGCAATATAATATACTAGCGGCTCGCCCCGGTTTCGCACGGGAAAAAAATATAGCCTAAGTTACTTATTATATTTTTATACTTATATCATATTATTATTATGCTTATAGTATATTATATTATACTTATATTATTTAAGGGGGATAATGTAGGATTCTCTAAAGAATTATCGAAATCCGTCCAGTACTTTTGAGTTTATTCGTAACAAACATACATACATATAAACTTTTCCTCTTGATAATATTAGTATAGATGGCGATGAAACATTCCTTATGATTCGTCTTGGAGTGTGGTTCAACTTAGAGTCACTACTAATTATTGTGATTTGGGCGGAGGGGACGTCTCTACTTTTGCGCATAACTATGTACATAATTCATGAAGGAAGATTAAATGTGTTGATATGTTTATTATTCCACTTGTAATTATTGTGGGAAATATCTAATAAGCATTGTTTTATGCAGCATCATATGCGACATATAGAATAGGTTAATGTGAACAAAGAATTGAAACAATAATGAATAGAAAAATTTGAGAAATACATATGTAACTATGAGAATAATTCCTTAATCAGTTTAGCATCCCTGAGAATCGTCATTATGTCTTCGGAGTAACAAATAACTTGCGTTTACAATTAGTGTCACATCACGTGTAATTGCACCACAGCTAATGCTGCCCCCGTAACAGCTGCGCATTCTCCTTGCTGCCAGTTTCGAATAGGCTTCCATATTGATTACCCACAATGTGGTTTAAGATATCAGCCATTTTATTTGTAACATCAAAAATAACAGCTGAAATCACAGCGCCCGGTATAGACAGAACCGTAAGTGATGGTGTAAACAGCTTGGGATACAATGTGGTATATGGAGATGAAGACCTCACGGTTTTAAACGAAGTTATCACTGATGAGGAGAAATTAGATGGACTGAAGAGTAAAATCAATCTCAACGATGCGATCAAGCCACTACCTCCTCAAGATGTTAAGTGCTTGATGTCTGTGGATCGATACTGTTCGAAAGACATGGGCAAAATGAAGAGTAAGTACCTACAGGAAGTTTCCTAATTTTGTTTCAGTTTAAGGGGCTAAGCGTTTTTTATTCGTATAAGTGTTTTTTTAGTTATAATTTATTGTCATTTTTTACTATGGAGATCCTTGATCATCTTGTTTTGAAGTCTTAATATTTGTGAAAATTAAATTGATAGATTTTGTTAAAGTATTATAGGTAGGCTGTAGGTAGGACCTACACAAACTTGCAGGTCAAGCTTAAAAAGTTAAAAAGAGGGAAGAGATAAATAAATAAACTATTAATGGTATAAATCAATAATTGATTTTATTTACATATTTAGTCATTAAATAAAATTAAATTTATAACATTGAAGATATTAAAAAAAAAACAAGTCGGTTAGGGTTAGTTGTTAGGGTGACGTATCTGAATCTACAAATATTATTTTTGCCCTTTGTGCCCCACAGTTTTACTCGTGTAGAAAACATATGAGCCCCCCTCCTGTCTGACAGGACTGTCTCCTGTCTGTCTGACACCCTAACAACTTGGAATTTTGGGATAAAAAGTATACCAGTTTTTAAGTTGAACCATAAGCTACCAAATAGAGAAAACCGCATCGAAATAGGTTCAGTAGATTTTTCGTGACGCTCGAACTAAAAGACAAATAGACAAACCAACAAAAGACAACAAAAAATACAAAAAACAACAAACCTACTTGTTGTTTTTTTAATTTCTTCAATGTACAGACACGGCACTCGTATAATTTTAAAATTGTATAGAATATAGATAGATTACCAATGACCTGTCATTGGGGCAAATTTTACGTGTGTGGTCTAATAAAAATTTGATACGCGAACTAAAGTGGCGTGCTTGTTTTTAATAATATTTTGTTCTACTGTAGCTGCATAGATATTGCTATGCAGGAGGGTCAACGAGTGTTCCGTAGCCAAGGTTGTTGCGTGGTTTTGTTTTTATTTAAATAAGGCTAAAATTATCTTTTGAACACCAAATTTCAATAAATACTACCATAATACTCACAGATAAAAACATAGGAACTCCAACACTGATACACTAGGGTAACAATCCAAACTCCGATTATTCGCTAACCCTTCACCGCTTCCTACTGTTTTTGCTAGAGAAAAACAACGTAACTAACTAACCCCAGCTCAAAAGCTCCCAGATTACGGGGCTAGGAAAATCTAGGTAACCTTTTCAGAATTAGAGTATTATAAAAATCATGTTCACCTTGTAAATAATACCTTGTTAATGTTTTAATTATTTACAGGTGTTTTAATCCAAGCTCTTAAAGAAGACTGTGTGAAATGCACTACTAAGGAGAAGGAAAGTGCTGGTCAGATTGTAGCGTCTATGATGGCGCACGACCCTGTCGCCTGGAAACTGTTCCTCACCAGGTACGAGAGTATCGACAAAGTTCAGCGGATTGTCGGATAGACAGCCATGTAAGCTAATCCCTTTCCTATTTATTAGCTAACCGTCTTTATTCAATCGAGATGCTGTAAGAATACGTAAGGTTTGTACATTAGAAAGGTAATAAGGTATGGAAGAATACTGAAGATGCTGCTGCTTTAAGTTGCTATTTTTAGAAGAGGTCACTTTGCCAGAGCCTTTGCCAGGACTTTTAGGGCCTAATGCGATAGGCTAGCTTTTCACCAACATGTTATTATACAGTTTGTGTATTTCAATTATATGTCCTTGAAAGGATTTATTTCTTAGGCTTTACTAACCACTTACTAAATACATGCAGTTTAGCTCACTTCGTTAGTTTATAAAATCTAATTCAAACAAATGATTTCATTTTCAGATCAGCTTTACAAATATTACCAGAGAAGAAGACTCCAAAACAAGAGAAACCTAGGTTTAAAGTAGTAGGAGAACCAGAGTACGTAGAAAACACTAGGAACAGGTACACGGCGCCTGGGGTAAGAGTTAGAGTGAAAAGATACGCAACTGAGAAAATGAACTGAATTGTTGGAAAACACTTCGTACTAGACAGTAATGAATTTCGCATCTAATTGTATATTTATGTTTTTGTTATGTGTTATTAAATAATAAATACAACACGTCTATGCTATTTATCATATACCCATGTATTTGCGACTTTCGTTGTGCTTACTATAAATTAGTCAAGTAACAGATCCGTAAATTCGTACATTGCTACAATTATTTGAAATCAATCCAATTATTTATTCCTTTTCGGTTACTTGGTGGGACATCTCTGGACTTTTTTCTTTAGAATCGGATCTGTTGTCTTTGGCTTTACTTTCTAAGTACTTTTTCTTGTAACTTCCATCAGAATTATATCTGTAAATCCAAGTTAAAGGCTTGTATTATCTAACCATATTGTGACATTTACCTTAGTAAATCTTAATAGCAATATTTGCTTTAGTAAATATTAATGTTATGTTTAGAGTATGATCGTTTTAACGTTAACAGGAAAACAACAATTGATTACGTTTATGAATTCTCTTCATTTCTGTAATTTTATTTTGTTCTGTTTTTTCTTTTGTTTTGTAAATTATGAATGTAATTTATTTTGCTTTTAAAATACTTACTTCTTTTCAAGTTTAACCCAGTCGTCAGGCCGGTTCTCAATTATGTGGTGCATAACTTTATCGGCACCTTCCTTTTGACGTTCTGTGCACTTCTTGCAATCATTTTCAATAGCATCCGGAAGATTAGCTGAAAGTTCATATCCATTGTAAAACACGTGAATAAAAATTGTTAAAGTTATACCAATTCTTATAATAACGGCTATAAATAAAAATAAAACTAAATATTGCAAAGTGTAGTTGTTGTTTAATATATCACATTATGATAAGGGAAACTTGTTACAATGAAGCAGTGTTTTAAGAAATGCATGGGCAATACAGCAGCTAGTGGATAAAGAGGTTGCTAACCTTTGCCTAAATAAGGTTAACATTAGTATTGTGTAGTTCGCGAACGAACTAGGTCTTAAGAGCGCTCTCACAGGTGAACTGCCCGAACTAGTTCACTCATTCCCCGGTCCATAGTTCATTAGTTCGTGAAAGAATGAGCAATAATCTTATCACATGTAGCAAGAGCAGTACCAATACGAACGAATGAAATGCTTTTCACTAATGTGAGCTAGGAGCTGACGAACTAAAATAGCGAACTAGTTCGTTTAAGGGCGGCGACCAAAAATGATCGATCTCAGTTGCAAACTGTTATGCCCAAGACTAGTTAACATACTAACGAACTGTTTAGACATTTGATCCGTGGTTTTGATTAGGGTCTTACATACAGGTCTTGCAATGCCGGTCGGGGTGACTCGCTTATTGAAGCTGTTTTATTAAGTTCTTCGTTTAACCACATAGAACGCTGTAATCAAATATCATTTGTCATGCGCCAATCACATGCACGGACCACATCAAATCACACAAAATAAATTCTGAAGTTTTGTTGACCTTTGATAGCAGCGCCGCGTATGGCAATAAAAGGAAGTTTTATTTGCTTCAATAGCCGCGTTACTTTGATTTGCCTCCTTTCCCCGGGAGTTGCTAGACCTGTATATAAGACCGTGGTTTCGACCGATGAATGCTTACATGTAAGACAAAGCACCGTTTACTTTTAAATGGCAAGTATGCGTTAAAGTTTTTAAATATTAATGGTTCCAATAGGCGCTGCGAGCTGAGATTTTTGCTAATAGGGTCATAAGATAGTAAAATCAGAAAAATATAAAAAAAATATCCTTGAAGTGTTTAATATAATAGGTAAGTTTTATACCTTATACCTTATCGTATTATAGGTAGAAACTAATGCAGAGTATGTAGATAATAGTAGCAGATAAAGACGTCTCGTATAGGGAGTATGTTACGCTGAATTTTGTTTATCAGGGGAATTCTAAGTCCACCAGTGGACTCACATAGGCTGATGGATGGAATCAATTTTAGTGATCTCAGCAATTGACCAAACAATAAAACTAACTCTTCAGTTCCTTTCCATCTGGCGTGCAAGGTCCACGGTCCAACAGGCAGTTAACGTACCCGTTGAGCAGGCGCTCACTGGCCAGGATTTCATCCAGATTAACACCGTCATATTTTGACGTGTATGTAGAACCGTCTGCAGCAGTTTGGTAAACAATGCACATGAACAGAAAGCTAGAGGATAGTGCATTCATTGTGACTGCGAAAGAAAAAATAATTATCTGTTACATCTATTTTGAAACACCTGCCTTTTTCTAAGTTAATATAATGTATTATATCGTTATTTGCACGATACCAAAACTAAAACCCATTTTTAATTTTTTTGCGTGTCGTTCTGTTTTTTCTGGATAAACTTTAAAACGACTGGACAGATTTGAACGCAACTTTCACAGGCGTGTAATGGACTTTGTAAGGAGTGACATAAGCTAAATTCTATTCCGAATTTATTATAATATTTAACCATTCGTATATATAAAAATCCTCGCGGACGAAGTTGTGGGCAACAGTCAGTAGGTACGAATTAAATGAGAATTTTTTACGATAAGTTAGTTAGAACTGAGTCAAGTTTGATTTGTACAATGTTACATAGTTAACATTAACATTGTCAGTGAATCAAATACCTTTTTTAATGTATGCCATTCGTTATCAGCATCTTGCTCCTTTGCAGTCGATGGAATGCTTTTTTATAAGGAATTTGATTTCAAATTATCGTGTTTATTACTTTCAAGATCGTTTTCAAATTACCGTCATTATCCAATCGTTAAAAGTAACAATAACTACTATAAGCACTTACTAACTACTACTTATTATTATTTTTGTTGGGACTGCATACATCTAAGTTTTATAATGTTTTTTGCACATTGTTGCTTGTCTGTTGCCCTGTATGTATGTAAGTAATTAAATGTTAAACAGAGTAAGAAACATTATAAGAAATTACAAGAAACAAAGTCATATTGCAAATAAAAAAATTAATGCTTTTAACAGCATTTTATGCTATTAAATAGCATAAACTCAACTGCAACAATTTATTAAAAGTTAATAATTAAAAGCCAAAATTATAATACTCTAAACATTTACTTGTTTTATGCAGTCTTAAAATATATCATAATATAATATAAACTATAGAAACATTAAATGCTGTCTTCAAAGCATCTTGTTCCTACTATGTCTGTGTGCTATCAAGGAGTCCTTTGGTCAACCATTTTAGGTATTTGTTTTTGAAAATAGATACACAGTTCAATTAGCATATATTTGGTATTTTAGAAGATTTGTTCATGCGCACATGTTGGTCCCTATAAACTGTTAAATGAGATCGTATAATATGCAAAAAGTCTAAAGTTATCTCAAATGGCTTTAACATTACGAAGAATAAGTAAACGAAATAATTTCAATGAAATATCGTAAATTACATATATTAATTTTGTACTACTGTCTAATTTATTATTCTGTATTACTGTCTTCATTTTTGATATCATAGGTTAGGTACAATTGACTTTAAAAGGAAAAAAAAATTAAAATTAAGTAAAATTATAAAATTAGGTGTGATCTTTAGCCGTCAGATGTTTTCGAAATTTAATTATTTCCATTCAAATATTTACATCATTCATTTATTCAATATAGCCTTAAAATTAGTTATTTTTGAACGACAATTACATTAATAGCCAAAAATAAGTAGGAACTACTAATAATAAATTGCTAGGAGAATCAGCATTTAAGTAAATAATTAAAGCTGATGCTTCGTATTATAATTCGAAAAATATAATGCAAGCATTATGACAGTTGTTAAATATTTAGTTAACCAGGTTGTGATTAATTTATAGAAATTAATAAAATTTGTATATACTTTGTTATTACAATTTATTACGCAGCAGGTACGTGTCGCATGTTTATTTATTTTTGTTTATTAATGCACGAATACGTAAATTTCATTACATTCAGTACATCAAATAATGATATTATCTTCCCTTAGTTCTTTTTTAGCTACCCCGGGCGCTGCGATCGATTCGTGGTTTTGCACCATACACTTCGC
>DWFC01000238.1:0-12173 GCA_018247075.1 Hasora chromus | reverse complement strand
CACACAGTTCGCGATAAGTGTGCATGATAATTAATTGCACCTATAGATATTATAATCTTGGCAACATTATGATTAAATCTTTATCACGAAGATGCCTGGAGAAAATACCTGTTATTTTCCCGAATTAAGGAGTCAATTAATAGTGATAACATCAGAGTCGATATCTAATAAATGTATATTTAAACCTAGTATAGTTGACAGCGTGTTTTGCGTTCTATATAACATTGAATTATTAAAGAGATAGTGAATAATATGGGAAAGAAAAAACTACAGTCGAATTGAGAACCTCCTCCTTTTTATGAAGTCGGTAAAAGAGCGTACACACTCTTATTAATCATATCAAGAGAAATAAACTGTAACACAGACAAATAGGTACTAATTGTTGTTTTTTAAGGTTTGAAGTTTCTAATAATAAATCAGTTATTATGCAGCGTCATTCGCACGGTTAAATAAAACGGATTCAATTAATTGTGGATAAACATGTGTATGCAATAATTAATTGGATGTTACGAGCCAATTTGAGATGCGCGTCAACATGCGCGTACGCATACAATCGACGTGAGAAACCGTTTTAATTATGACTTTTCGTAACCAGAACACGTGAGTGTATGTCACGCTTTTAACATTCTGATAGTTTGATCTTTCCCATTTGAGGTTATCTTTGATTCGTGCAGGTGCTACTGGTTTCTTAATCTATTTGTGGGAAGAAATAGAATACCAAGTAATTAATTAAGATACTTAATTTTTGTTTATCAGTAATTATGTCGGATTGAGGATTAGCCCGGTTTAGTTTAGGAACCGCTGACTTGAATACTCTGCTTCTGTACACAAATCGACTGTCGTGTGTCACCGATTTTTTTTTATTTTACGCGGACAAAGTCACAAGTTCGGTCGTCAAGCAATCTTAATCTTCATCGTATATTACTGCGTGTTGATTTACGGGTCCTCAATTAAAGCAAGAAACTGTGACTATAACCAATTAGCGTGGCCTAAGCAATAAACTGCCGGAATAAAGTAAAAAGTGACAACTGATATTTGCAAAAACTAACTGGTGTGTGTTCTATGTATTACGAGTATAACGAATCAAGACCGTTGTGTTGTATTTAGCTGACAGTAAATTGTATTTTTATGAATAATTAACAATATTCCAAATATTTATACATGCAGTCACAAATACTTGCTCACAATATTATGACTTTTTATAAAAGTATTCGTTTATCATTTAAAGATATGCACCGAAAACTGTAAGCATGTTTTTCACAAAATCTCCTTTTAGTGTGATGCCCCTATTTGTTGGACGGTACAATAGCCGATTGAGTTATCTCGACACAAGCTCGCCTCAGAGCGGCCCACGGGTATGGGAATGTAATTGTGTAATCCACGGGAAATGTGCTCTAATGAAAAAAGCCGCGGTAATTAACAAGATTCACTGGATTCTGTTCCACGTGCGAGAATTATTCACGTCCTTAATTCATTAAGTGCGCAGTCGGCTATAAGTCGGGCCGTGAAATGTTAAGTTGTAAGTTTAATGTCTGCAACGCGACAGATTTTGTGATTTTTATATCTATATCTATACTAATAATGCTAATATTTATATTAATAATATTATAAAGAGGAAAAGTTTGTACGTATGTATATATGTATGTTTGTTAAGAATAAACTCAAAAACTACTGGACGGATTTCGATAATTCTTTCACCATTAGATTGCTACTTTATCTCTGAGTAGTAGACTATGTTTTTTAAAATTAATGTCCACCCGTGCGAAGCCGGGGCGGGCCGCTAGTGTGATTATATGCCTGGATTGTCATATTATTTATATTATTATCATAAACTGTAATTGAACTGTAACTGTAATTTCAGTGTAATGATTTGATAGCACAAGGTACGAGCTGTTCGAACTTTGTTCTGGCGCAGCGCAAATGTGATCAATCTTGGTCAGCGAAAAATTAAAATCGATAAATTTATCTAATCTTGATCATATCTTGATCAATATCGGCGTTTAAATTGAATATTGTTGTTTTGATTGAACGACATTAAAATTAACATTGAGTAACACCTGTCCAAACAATTTATAACGCTTTTCATGATTGAAATTTAGTTTGTTGTTATTGTTACATACATTTTTTTAACGTGGATTTCACCTTATTTAATAACTTCTAAAGTAATAAGTATCAAATATCATTGTGTATCTACTACTGCATGTAGGTACATTGTACACATTTTGTTTACTGTCATTTCCTGCCTTTTAATTCGGTATAAAGATAGCGTGAAAGAATCGCTACCTCAGCGATAAGTCCGTCATCTACTTATTATCATTTAAATTATTTTTATTGTGTTCTTGTTACTATACAATAAAGAGTAATGTGTGTCTATATTAAGCATACATTCGTGTTGTTGGCAGTCTGTTTTCGTTTTACACACAAGCATGTGGCGGAAACGGAGCGTTATCGGCCGATAACAGTTTTAATGCTAATTTCCGCAAGTTTTAATCTGAACTCTATTTAATGTACCTATTTTTTGTTTCAGGTAAGTGGCGGTATGAATCAGCTTTATTCCAGTTGTTTTGGTCTAAAACGTTATTCATGAGTAAGTGGCTAGGAGCTAATTAATTTAATAAATTAAGATCTTATTCATAAAAATCATAATCATAGGTTTATACTACGCAGGAATTGGAGTCGATCACATCATCGTACTTCAAAAAAATCTTTTATTGTAATAAACATTCTTGTATTATTTAAAAACGTTACTTCGTACTTAGGCCAAAAGTGGTAAGCCTTCTACTTCCTCGTGGAAAAATCATAGTACAAATGTGTCACTCATAGTGCTTAACTAATGTTACAAGAAGATAATGTTTCGAAGTAACTTGTCCTACAATGCGAGTTTCCCACAAATTCGACAAACGAGTTGAAAAGAGACCCATGAGAACAGTGCGCGAACGAAAAAACCACGCGCTCGCGAGAACCTACCCACCAGGGGTGACGAACCCGTGGCACGCTACTCGTGACATGCCGCCAAATGTAAAGGTGTGGCATTGCGGTACGCAATTTAAATATGTCAATATTTATATGTTACATACATATAAATCAAATTTAATTCTTATTTTAAAAATTTAATCTTATAATACACGCTTAAAATATATTTTTACTAAATTAAATTGTATCACTATGTTGATACGTTATAGCTAAATTTCAATATTAAACTCATAAATTTCAGAAATTGCAAATTGCAAAAATAAAAAATGTAAAAAGGTTTGCTATCCCTGCGGCACACGATTACAGCTGGCTTAACATCTAATGCCCTGCGAGACGAATGTGTGAATTGCTCGCATAATGGGTACTAAGTAAATTACAATGTCAATGTTGGCCGATAGTTGGCGAGTCACGTAAGTAGCGTCGGTCGCCGACCTCGTCGAATTCCGACAGGTACCGCCTTGCACATTCTCTGTACTCTGTATTTTTGACGATGGTCATTGACACCCCGTAGATAAACACGATTGAATTTGTTACTTTGCATCTTAGATCGGAATATTGTTAGATGCATCAGTGTTTCCAAAATGAAACGGGTTGTATGGATCAACGCGATTTTGTCTCTCGAATGCCCGTGGGAATTAAATATGTGGTTTATCCTTATTTACAATGATGCATAATTTATTTAATACATAAGCATATTACATAATACTCTAAAAATTATTTACATAATTAATTATAAGTAAGATTTGTATTTTTTTAACGTCGGGGTTTCCTTATCAAAATCGATTCGAGGGCAGGTGAAGCGGTTACGCCTCTTTAAGGGTAAAACCACACGATTTTCGAGTTGCCCTTTGTCGGTACATAAACCGTTATTGTTTACCATTTATCTACTACTCTTATCATTATGTTATATTATAATATCCTGTAGATAGAGGTTTGTGTGCCATAAAATGAAAATACTAGCCCAAGGCCGATAAATTTGTACCGATTGTTATTCATCAATTCACAAGGGGGGACCTATTTACAAATGAGATTCTCGCTGTTTACATTACCACTTGATTTTTGTGTCGATTTCGAGAATTTATTATGTTATGTAAATATTTTTATCTTTAGACGCCTTCCTGTTGTTAAACATTTCATGGAAGTATATCCAATATTTACACTATTTTCTTGGTGGTGTGGTGGTGGAGGGTAGTGGTACCTATGCGTTGTGCTGCTGTTTTTTCTCTTATACTCGTATATCTACTATTTCCTTTGCTTTAGAATTCCAATATATCCCAATATCGGCTTATAAGATTTTAATTTTCTTATTCATATCCAAGGTCATTAAAAGCTAAAAACAGGCAACAAACAATCATTCTTTGATGTCGGCGAAACTGTTTTGGATAAGATTATCCATATTGGATAAGATAATTTACCATGTATACAAATTAACACTTTTGATTTCCTATATCTTTTTAGATATAAATAAACCGGTTGCCTCAACACCTTAAATATTTTATTTCTTTATAAAAAGTTTTTTAGAACAACAATAGTACCATTGAAAATAATGGTTGTTAACTACTCTGCGTGAGTTATGATTTTAAAGAAAATGAAATATTTGTAAATATATTATTATTATTTATATATTTTCTACTATATACAATAAGTAATAAACATGTTAAATGTTAAATTAATTCATTAAATTCTTAAGACATTTTCTTAACAAGGTTGTTGCGATGCCTAATGTGTTACCAAATGAAATACCTAACAGACTATTTTTAGAATAGTTTCCTGGAATAAAAAATCTGCGCTTGGGAAGACCCATCACGCATTGCGTATTTTGTGTATAAGGAAAATAGATTTACATAAATTGCCTGTTATCCCAAGTATGCAAATAATGATAACGTCCCAGTTCCAGTGTTATTCTTGCATGAACTAACCTTTTAATACAAGGCCACTGATAAGGGTGATAGTTTTTCAATAAACAACGATCCGTAAATCTAGTCGTTAAGAATTGGATAATACTAGAATAGGTTGTTCAAAGAAATAGAATAGCACAGCTACACGCCTAGATTCTGAAGCAAAATCGGGCGGGATAGGGTGTCGTGAACTTCCAAATATGGCAATTGTACAAATAAGTATACAAATATCACTGATATCACATAAACTTAACTTGAACTGCGTGAGTCCCCCAAAACATATTATTATTGTCTGATTCGCTTACGTTGTACGTTGTTAACAGCTTCATTTAATTACTGCATATTTTTTGGTCCTTCGAACCGGATATTAGATTGTTCGAGATTAGTGGTTCCTATACAGTAATAACATTAAAATATTAATAAAGTTATAAACCGATGCGGGCGGGCTCGTGTCGCACGCTTTCATTATCATAATTTATCGCACGAGCAATGTTCACGCGCGTCCTTCTCACTGATCACTGTTCCTAGAATTCGCTGTTTGTTCGTTTGAAAATAGGGAAGGATTGATAAAAAATTCTGCATAAACCGCCATTGACTATTGACAATCAAATTACTTTATTAATATAAATATCTACAGTTTTTTACGATCTCTGTCTACTTTGTGAATGAATACAAAGTTCAAAGTGCAAATCGATTGAAATTCACGTCGAAACATGACATTAATAAGAAATCACTATTAAAAGAAAGGCAGTTATAAGATCTCAGGAGTTTTTGCTATAGTAAATTGATTTTTCCCGGCTTCACTTTAAGTTTGTATCAAACGAATCTTGAAATGGACATTTAAAAACGAACCTACATATAAAAGTTTGTGAAGAAGGATAAAGTTTCTGGAAAAATATTTTTATTTTATATACTTGAATAACTTAATTAATCTGTTTAAGGAAATCGGTTTGAAACAGTTACAATAGCATCTGTAGGTACAACAGCACAACTTTCTGAGCATAACAACATTAATATTAAATTAAATCAACTTCACATCTAAAGTAATAATCAACCTATATCAATTACAGTTTATTTTTTAAAATATAGTACCTACATTAATTTCGTAACTCTTTTCCTGGTTTTGGTTAGGTAGAGGCGAACTTTGTATAATCTAAAAATGCATTTGAAATTTGGTAAGGTTTTCATCATAGTAATTTTTTTTTATATTAACTGACATAACATAGAATGAAAACAACAAAACCCGCAACACATTTGTTAGATGAGACAGGTGACCTGATTGGGACAATGTATTTGGTGTCATTTCAAATGTGAACACGACATGCGGGTGGCTACATACGGGTGTTTACTGATTTAGCAGAAGAGATTTTGCAAATCGATATTACCCAACGTTTTACGTTTTGGCTAACAAAAATAACTATTATAATGAGGATTAATTTTTAAAATATATACGCATGAAAAAAAGCAGTTAGTAAAAGAATACACAAAAAGTAAAAAGCTATTCCAGGTAACCATTATGTGGTAAATAGGTATATATGCGTGTTTTGAATACATTGTCTTCCATGTATGTAGAATACTATGTATGCTAATATAGAATACGTATAGATCTAGTATACGTTGGAAAATGCTCGTTTACTAGTGAAAACTCAAGAAGAAAATCGATTAGCATGCATACTTCCTGGTAAGAGGCACTTCAACAGGAAGTGCCTGGCTGCGTTGAAGCCTTCGTTTCAACTGCTCACGTTTAGAAATATTTCAGCTTGAGACGTATTTTAATATTACTTAGAATGTTCACTGTATTTAATAACTCCAGAGGAAATAACGAAATTTAAGTGAAGTGAAGTGAAATTTAACGGAACTGAAGAATAAGTTTAATAACTAAAAAAAAACTTTAAATATTTTTTTAACGAGTTTTGTGATTATGAAACCTAAAAGATCCTCTGCGGCGCAAATAAACCATAAAACATATAAAACTCGAAAGTTATGTAAATTGATAGAACATATAGATATAGCACAAACTCGCAAGTTCAAGAAACGAGAGGTGAACAACCCTTGAATAACCCGTTTCGTTTTTTGATAACGATTACCATAACATTGTTGTGATGGTGCCATGTAAGTACGTGTGTTAAGTTAGTGTTTTATTATCTTTAATTTGTTACAAATGCGAAATAAGTGTAAAATGACGTGAAAATAAAAAAAAAACTGCCGAATTTCCTGTTGATAAAAAATCAAGCGAGAGCGAACTGAAAAAATATCTAAAAACAAAAATGATAATAGAAAAAGTTGGTACAGATTGCTTAGCATATTTCTTAATAAATATCACCGCTTACGTCCCTCTAATACTTTATTTTTACTTCCTTTGCCACTATTTATAACCACTTATTACAGTACTACAACAAAACGAGTTTGGTGTTGATTGTTTTTTAAGTACAACCTTACTTTCATGGATAAGTTGCTTTTTACATATAATCATCGCTGTTACACGTGTCCACACATATTAACAGTAGTAGAAAGTCAAACAAGTCAACCGCCGATTGTTACCATAGATTGTTATAGTAATTACGCACTAGCACCCGTCCTTGAAATGCGCCATGGCCTGATAAGCGCGCTATTTGCCGGCAATTCCCTTAAACTGGCTATTTTCATAGCTTGACAATTTAATGACCGTTACCAATTCGAAGTATGAAAAACATGTTTCCGATTGTCATATTGTTAATGATAAAAAGAATAACACATGTGCTCTAAAAACGTTCAGTGATATTTATTATTTGTTAATAATTTAAAGTCTGAATAACGCTAAAGTTTAAAACTTAAATAATCATAACTAAGATAATTTATAAATTTTTAAAATCCTTAACGAATTAATATCAAATTTTTTTTAGATAAAACAGATTTGTTGAATATACTTAATAGGTTAAAGATTGGTTGTAACCTGTTTGCAACTCTACATTTTCCGTTCTTTCGGGTTAATGCCCCATTATATGTTTTTGACAAAGTTTTTATGTTGATTTAGGAATACATTATAATAGCCTACTTCATTTATACTGCTATTATTACCTTCCCAAATTTACCCTTTTTGTTAAGCAATAATACTGAGTTACTTTAGGGTTACAAAAGAGGATCAACTTACATGGTTCTGTTTTACCTTCTAATAAATATCAGCATGCCAATCTACCTCCCAATAGATGACTGTCTACGAGTATTCAATAAAAGAGATAATTATACAAAAAATAGTAGGCCTCCAGTAATTCGCGTCCTACCGAGAAATTAACCATGATTGATGTTCCGCCTAACGCCGTGTGCTTCAACGAGAAAGTCGTACGTACGTGTTCACACGAATCAATCTTATTCGGCAGTATCGAGCACAAGTGCCCATGTCCAAACTGACAATTATAAATAAGATGTTTCAAAGATGTGTGGACGTAGGAATGTTAACTTTTGTTCACCTTTCACCCTTTTTAAAAATTTGAAAACCCCTATTTAAAAACCAAATCCCGACTAACTCTGAAACCAAGTTAGAATTTTTGGCAATCTTTATACAATGTACGTGTCTCTGTCTGTATTTTCGTTATTGTTTTTGTATAAACGAGAACCATTGTCTTTACAAGTAACACAATGGGCGCGGTCTATCTATTCAATTAAGTGGGATTTTAGTAGAAAGTTGAAACACTAAATTTATGTAAAATATTTTGGTAATGTAATTCTGTAAAATACAAAGCGAGCAGAATTGCGGGCATTAGTATATATTCAACTTTTTTTCCCAATATAATATACATTATTGTACATCAGAAAGTCATTGAGGTTATTATTATGCGATAGGATTACCACGTGTTTCACAAATCGAGTATTGATCCGTTAAGGTGGCGCAAGTCGCTGCGCTTTTACGGTTCTCCCATATAAACGATTGACTGAAATTACTATAAAACTGTATCTTGTGACTCAAAAACTAAGATCAATATCGATTGGTTGCGTAGTCATCTGTTGATTTTAAAATTATAAGCCTTTACAGCTTTTCATATAAAATTATTAAACCGCATAATTTCTAAATAAACAAGTTTTTTATTGTTTTAAATACGAAGCGGCATAGATGACTACGCAACCAATCAACATTGATCTTAGTTTTAGACTCAAAAAATAAAGTTTTATAGTAATTTCAGTAAATCGTTTGTATGGGAGAGCGGTAAAAACGCGGTGACTTGCGTCACCTTAAGTAATAAAATGTTTACGCTTCAAAGCGAAGGTCTTGACATGCGTAAGGTGCGTGTTCGAGGAGTTCGGTTATTGGCCTCATAGATTTTTACTTGTTCATACGATAAGTGACCCGTCAGACTTGAAAATTTCCACAATTTAGTATATTTTGCTATCACAACTTGAGTATATAATCCCTAGTAATATTTTAATAATAAATGCGAAAGTAACTCTGTCTGTCCGTTACGCATTTACGCGTAAACCAATGAACAGATTTTGATTAAATTTGGCTCATAGATAGACTATAGCGTGGGGAAGGACACTACAAAGGGCCACTTTTAATTCCATTCGACATATAAGTAAAAGCTTTAACGGTCGGAACCAGATTAATTGGTTGCATTAATTATAATTCACTTTCTTTTAAAAGAATTTTATCGTTATCATGCAATATTAATATATACGTTTTAATGCAACTGTGGTCAGACTTAGCACATTTCTCTCTTTGCTTATTGTCATCTTAGCCATTAGCCACTAACTTTTTAGAAGTATATTCATATAGTAAAAAGTTTTTCTTGTGGTATATACATTTATATAAACGATAGGCACATATAAGAAAACTTGAAATTGTTATGAGCCCCTGATTCACCTAAGCCTCTCAAAGCATGGAAGCGTCAACTACACTACCGCAATGCGGGTAGGAACCAACACAATAATGTTATTATTTCTATAGAGTATAGTAATAACTAAGTAACGCTCAAAACGCCAATTCAATAACTCATGGCGCCTCGGGTCGTTGACTTCCGAACGAGTGATGTCCGATGCGGGTTATTCACGTCGATTTCGCTAAGCTCATTTACAATTTCAAAGGGAATTTCACGTCGTTGATTCTAGCCTCATTTTGGTACGAGCGAACGTTTTAAGCAAGTAATCAAGTTAACTATTTTCACGTTAGTGAAAAAGTTGTCTCCCTTGTTTCTTGAGTAAAAGTTGAAAGCTAAATTATACATATTAGTTTTACGTCGTGTCGCTCAAAATGGAATATTTTGAAGGAAAGTCCTTCATCGTGTTAAATTTGCTGGCAATAACGCGTACGCCTGCCACGCCTACATTAAAAAAAAGGTTAGGGTTATAGAAGATTAAATTAATCTTCTAGCATTAAAAAGAAAAATATAGAAAGATTTTTATAAATATCAAGATATTTCAAGCATCTACGATCACTGCATCAACAGCAAACAGTTAAGAAATATATATAACAAAAATATAGATAATTTACTTCCTAGGAGATGTGCTAGATAGTTTCATACTTTGCGCAAATTTCATCTTGACCCGCCTTTGTTCCCATGGACAATGCCATTAATAAGCATGAAGGAAGTCTTAGAATAATATGATTCGCTTGATAATTGCGCTAAAACTTTGTAGTGCTGCAAATAAAAATAACCTAACGGTACAGAATACTATTTTATTGACGTCTGAACTTTTAATTGCAATGAACTCGATTATTTTGTTGTGATACAGATGGAATTTCTGAGAAAACTATTGATCAATAATTGCAAAATGTATCGTTTCCGATGAATTGTTAATTGACAATTCTAAGTAAATAATAATACGCTCCTGATGCTGTACTATGGTATTAGTATCTAATGGTTCTAGTACCATGCATCCCGCAGTATATTATAAGGGCAAATTTAAAATTCTGTCTAAGACATATTACCTTTATAAATATATATTAGTATGTGTGTGTTCAGCTTTTCGGATTTACCTATCGCAAATTATCGCATGAAATTCTACGTCACAGACATTTTAGGTTTTTGTTGTGGTTTTTAGTAGGATAAAGGTTAAGTTAACTTATGCAAATTGTGCAGGACATTTTAATTTAATTTAGTTAACGAATGAAAATTATTTATTAAAACATAGTTGAATGATAGCGAAAATGCAAGTGAATAAAAAGGTGTCAAGTAGTTCCGCTGGTGCGCGGGCGCAGGAAAGCGTGAAGGCGACGTCCAGATTTTCCCTTCGGTTGCGTTACACGGCGCTATTACTATTACAGTTCATAACTATTCGGAACGACGATAATATTTCATAAACGTCGTTGATAGTAACGATTATTGTAATTGTATGTTCCGGGATTAAAACACGCAGGTAACATACATCTCAGTTAACAGTCGGGCTGACAGATATGAGAACTTGGTAACATGATTAATTATACATCTATAAATCATATATTTGAAGTTTTGGTAGAAATTAAAGTCGACTGAAATCACAAGTTTTATACGCATCGAATTTTCAAATTTGAAAGGTTCTACGTTAACTAAAGTAGGTACAGCTACAGGTACAGCTGTAAATAATAACCGATGTATTGAATTAAATTGCAATTGAGCGCACTTCATGATTGTATGCACTTTGCGTTTATAATGCTAGTTTATTATTATTGAAAATCTGCGAAGGCTATGTTTCCTTGCACGCTTTTAAGTAAATTAGAAAATTAAAAACATTATTTATGTAGTTAAGCATTTAAAATCGCAAAAAGTTTTAAGAAAACATAAAACACTTTTTACCTTTTTTTTTGCATGTTTTATAACACGAAGTCGGAATTCTTATTTTTTGTAGTTGGTTATTTTTTTATTTTATGTTTACGTTTTCTGTTTACTTCCCCGTTAAATACCTTATAAAGAGAAATCTTTTGACCTTTCAGGATTTGCACCAAAGTCTTCATTACCATTGAAAATTAATATCTATTCTTCGAAAACTCTATCACCATCGATAGTGAGATTCTATCAATACTTATCCGATTTCATAGATGGTATCGCAGTATGAATTTCTTTTGATTTTAAAATTGAATACCGTCAATGATTTAGATATTGACGACATTCCATTTTCCAATCCATTACCAGCACCGTACTTGATAAATCCTGTAAAATATTTTTAAGTTTCTTCATAGAAACTAGAAACAGAAACCTCTTAAATTTTTGTACATTCAAATTACTTAACTAATTATGAATAAAACTAAACGACACACCAATCTCAAAAGCACTCTGGTAGTCAATCAAAGTGGCAATTACGTAATTACTCTTTTTAGCATAACTAGAACAATCGCGAGGTGGAGCAGGGAAACTC
>DWFC01000237.1:0-12181 GCA_018247075.1 Hasora chromus | reverse complement strand
CCTTGTACACTACCTCATAGGTAGCATGGAACTGTATGCATTCAATGGAGAATCCAGCTCCAGCTAACTTTCTACTGCATTTATCTCAGATGTAAATGTTAGAAAAAAAATTATAAGGACAATTTTTATAGGTAATTGTCTGATCTACAATTTTATTCTTAATTATTTTTATCGTAAAACTGCTGTTTGGCCAAAAAAATTTTTTTTTCAATGGAAAGTTTTCAGTATTTCATTAGAGTGGTATCTTTTTCGTGCCCTTACATTTTCAGGTTGTTTTGAATATATGAAAGGGTACCCCTATTTTTGGGCTAAGTTCAGCGGACTATATCTAAATTTTGTTGGGTCCGAGTCGTCACGAGGGTCGCGAGTCTGAGCGCGGGACCCGTAGCATTTGTTACTCTTGCTACGTGGCTAATCCGGCGCTGATCTCCTGCTTCGTGACATCGACTTCTTCAATTTTGCGTGCTCACTAACACAACAATTGAATTTCCTGTGTTTTTACAAAAAAAGGTATTTCAGAGAACTTTCATACTATTTTTGCATCTCCTTTTACCCTCTTGAAAGAAGATTTTCGAAAAAAATATTTATACTTGTTTTATGACCTTCAGAGACGAAGAGATGAAGAACCTTAAATGAAGAAATTTCGAAAACGGCGAAGCTTCATACTAACTTTGCGCCGCCCGCGTTTTAGTTTAGGCCCTTTAGGCCCGTTGATATGTTAGTCGATCAGCTTTAATATGTACATTGACACAATTTGTGTAACCTTTCAACAGCAGTACATACTTCATAAAGTAATACAATGGTAGAAACTCGTAAATTATGCGCTAAATATTTTAAGTCTTTAATAAATGTTTTCATTTACGCAGGAGTTAATTGAATTGGCCATGAAACGGACTTTAGGTATATCAATATCTTACTCTCCCACTAACTAAATCTTTTATAGGGTAGGTAAGAGGTAGGGTAAGAGAGTAGGCAATTCGTTCTATACACATTTGTGGTTATTACAGGCCGCGAGGCCTAAACTAAGCTTTACATTTGTGTCAGTGATAGCCAAAGTTACATCAGATAAAAAACTTTTGAAAATAAATTATATTATGTTTTAGGAATATGAACACTGTAAGAAGATTTCAATTTAAAAATAAAATTTAATAAATTAAATAAGCAATAAATCAAAAAATCAACAATGTATGAAGAATTAAGAGTATAATAAAAAATTAAAATAATTTAGTATAAAATTTAAGTAATGATCCCCTGACTTTTAAGCGTTAAGGAGTTGTACCTTTTATCACAAGTTTAGCATCCTGAAATATTTAATACCAGATTTTAAAGATACCCTCGATTTCCCTGGGATCGTATAATTAAACCCTGACTTGGTGACCATTGTACCACGTCAAATTATGATCTACCAAACAAAAAAAGAATCTTCAAAATTCGTTAATGATTTTCGAAATAAACTTTTTTGAAATCGGTTAAAAAAATCTTTTTTCTGCATCTGGTCTTTTTCGGAGATTTGCTTCCGTCTTCCAAAATATGTTTACCTTCCAATAAAATTCTTTTGGCAGTAGACAGCGGAATGCAAAAAATTTAGATTTATTTTATTTTTAAATTAGAATATCTACCTCTCCCACTTACAAGTATATTTTGTAGCTAGAAAAAAAATTAAAGTTTTTTGTCTGACTCTATTTTTGGTGACGGCTCACACAACTGCAAAGCTCAGCTTAGGCCTTGTAGACTGTACTTGTGTATATATTTATTCGAAAAATGTATTATTGAAACCGGAGATACAGCTTAGTTTTAAATAATACAACTAAATTATAAGAACAAAGTTTTATATTCCCATATAACATTTATCTATGTTCGGATATTCTTCTTCAAGAGTTCGGATAACTCCAAATTGTTTTTATTTTTTATGCATAATGATAAAATAGTTATAGTAGAATTATAGAACTAGCACAGATATATTCTCGAAAAAAAACTAGATTCAGTAAAAAATTAAACACATTTGTAAAGTTTGTAGCATGTGCAGTAGGTACCTCTAACATGTAGCTATAATAAATCATACTATAGCATAGGTACAGTTATATGTCCACATCTCGTACGAGTGTTTCTCTCGTGCAAACAATACAAATAAACACTCAATTTAAATAGAATAGATGCTGGTCATTTGGCGTGCGTTGTATTTGTGACATGTCGCGTCTATAACGTGCTCATCATATATGAATCTAATTTCATACAATATGGTTACACGTGATTTAAGTGTGTCAAACAACGTATGCTTCGCGCGAAAACCTTGTACTGTACATAAGTAAAAATGTTTTGCGGCGACTCTACCAAAGGACTCTACCACTGTAACGAATGTAATTATAGGAAAGTTTTTAAGTACTTCATAAGGGTCCCACCGAAAATAACTAAATAAGTCAAAGTCTAATGAGGGTTAAATCCAGTTAAAGACGCATTCGTCCGTAGAACTGAATTTTTACTCGCATACCAGACAAAAGAATGTATGAAGGTTTTCCAGACTCATTTACCAGATTAAATATTCTACGCGAGCAGATGAATATTCACACAATTCAAACATGAGCTTTGCATACTGTGGGCTATAACTGTGGGCTGAGTTTTCTTATGTGATTGTCCTGAACTTGAAATAATTATCAGTATATTGAATTTCATCAAGTACCCGTAGATCTGATGAGTTTAGAATTTAAAATATATTTTATTGCTCTTACAATGAGTAGTTACTACGTAACGACGCTCAAATGAAAAAATAACAACCTCGCGCCTTCCGAGAATTCACATAAGCATTTACAAATTTTAAGACGAGCAACACAAATAAATCATGCTAACATTGTACATATTGAGGTTATGATTTATATCTAACATATAGAATAATCGCCATTGGGTATTGTCTTTTAAAACAACATGTGGACGGACCTTATAAATTCTAAGAATGATGAACACTTATCTTAGTATATATTCATATAAATGTTCTGGCGAGTATACGTTATTGGTTTATCATTGGGTTCGTGCGTTGTTTTTTCTATCCTTGGGATCGTTATTTATTAATCGAATGTCCAGCAGCGCGCATTTTAGAGTTCAGAGTAGAAGAATATACATTCAGTTTATAAATACATTTCATGCGTTATTTAAAATATTAAAGTAAGATTTTTCATTTACATTGATAAAAATACGATTTCAGTAATTCAATTATAGTAATTTGTAACAATTTGTAATATTTCGTTTACAGTTAAATGTTTGAATATGTATTGATCAATGAGCATTATTTACACAGATTTCATTCAAGCCGTTATTTCACGTCATGATGTGAAATTTTCGTCATTCTTGTAGATTAGTCAAACAATAGCCAGACAACTTAACATTAATAGTACCTGCATTTATAACTATCATTTTCTTAATTTCATTTTACGAGAGCAAAACTGAATCGAGTTTTCGTGATGCCCATAGTGCATTTTTTACTTTGAATAGCTATTCACATTATAATATTTCATATATTCATATAGGTGACATGGTGCGCCAGGAAACTGCTACCATCAGGTCATCAGTGAAAGGTTTTTAAATAGAGAATTTCGAGCGGTGAAAAAAGGTAAAGTTTATTCAGAGTAAGGTTAGAGTTTCGAAATAGTTCCCTATAAAATAAATAATAATTATTAAATTCAACATTCAGACTACAGTATTTTACTCTATATTATTCAAAAATCTATATAAACGTCTGCTGCCTACGCTCTACAAGTACGTTAAGAAATTCTAAAATCTGTTGACGCATGCGTAAAGTTATTGATTGGTCCGCTGTTGATTCTGCTCCTTTGATGCTCGCAGAGAATTTGCTGTAAATTGCGGAGATGCAAAGAACTCGATAAGAGAAACGATCTCTTTGAGTTAGAGCTCAGGCATTAAAGTGACCTTGATTAGGTCCTACGAGTCAAGAGTTAATAAAGCGTTGTAGGTCCTATAAATACTCGTTCGTTTAGTAGACAGTAATTGAGTAGGTACGTAAGTGGCATGACAGTGCTAATTGTTATTATTCGTACAATAGAATCGTTATGGTGATGTAGGATTTTCTTAAATTAACTGGTGGAGCCTCATCAGTTCGTTAGCGTTTGTTGGCTTTTTAGCGAACATTTAAAAGATTCGTGTGTTGATGGGTCAGTCACGTGACTACGAAATCTCAGAATAACTGACCGTCGCTTCTAATTATAATACAACTCTATCTACCATAGACGTTGCATTTCCAAAGCTAATCTTGATTATATCGTCCGCGTTGTTGTGACGTAGATGATCGTATTGAGCGAGCACTTTAATATATAAACATGAGCAATTTATGAGAACGTAGACTACACCTATAAGTATCAAGTAGGTAGTAGATGTTATGGGTGGTTGAATGATATAATTGTTTTCAACTCATGGTTTTCATTCACAAACGTAACATTCGAGAATGAGACAGAGTTTTTTTTAATCTATATTGATAAATGGATATAACATCATGTTCCGTTCCATTTTGTGGAAATTCAAGGGTAATTTATTAACATAGTCATATCATAAATATATGAACAAATATGGCTGTATAATAATAAAATTTTACTGATTACTGAATACCCCCGCATACTGGTTTAATCCAAGCAATGTCACCGGGTATCTTTAAGTGATTACAATTATTGTAATTTGATAAATATATGTTATAAGTATTTAGTGCTTTATTTATACATAGAAATAGTAAGGTATATTTAAAACGTAACTTTATAGACGTTTATGCTCGCAAAATTTCATTAGTTTTTATTTGTACTTCCTTTGTATGTGTAATATTTACTAAGGACTCTGAAACTTATACGTAAAATACGGGCGCAGCTTATACGGATTACCTGCGTCGAGTTTATCCACTGTAATCCTAATGTAAGGCGTTTTTAGGGTACACTCAAACCACTGACTGATTGAAATGGTCCATATCAGCGATAACATCATGTGCCGTCGCCTTAATATGCCCTTCAAAGTACGGAAGCGTCTTAGATAATCCACTACTTGCGGTCACCCACGTCCTTAGTTCGCTCCACTTGCTTTAATGCTATCAAGCTATAAGCGCTTTTTTAGCATGTTTTATCCCCTTCTATGAGAAGGTTCTAAGAAAGAATATTGAGTTCGCACGCTCAGAGGTCCCTCTTATCGCTTTATGTCTTGCTTGTGCTGTGGCTTTTCTATCATCCCCATGATCTGTATTATAAAAATTGTTCTCGTAGATACTCAAAATTTATTTCACAACGCATATTTAAAAAATATTATTATTATATCTTATTTTACGCCTGTGTGGGTCTTTAGAATTTGAATTTCGTTCTTGCAAAGTCTACGTATGATAATTATATTTGCAATCAAAAGAGGAAGAACAACGTTCAACATTTCAATTACATGGACTTAAAACCATAAGTCTTCTTATAAAAACAGAATACATCGATTGGATTGTATCTATCGGTGCATAATTTACATTGATGGCGTTTTAGCCCTGACCATAAACTAATAAATCGATTCTTTTATTCATTAACCTAGGATTTACCTATTTTTATACTGTTCACTTCACTTGTCTTCAATATCAAAAGGTTTTAAGTAATTTATTTACTCATATTTTTGGAATCACCAGTAGCCCAAATGAATCCGTACAAAGTATGTTGGTTGCCTGTGTCAGTTAAGTCGAAATCAGTTTACCTACAGTTTGACAAAATATGCTAGGTATACAAGCATACGGACAGAAATTAAAACAAATGTTTTGGTATCGTGCAGATAATCATAATTTATAAATTAAGAAAAGGACTGTTGTTTTGAAATCACATTTTTCTTATTTCTGTTTGTTCTTATTTCCGAGAAGTATATGATCTGAAGAGCGTGGAAGGCGCAGAGGTCGTTTGAAGGGCACTGAGGACATTTCAGGCGACGCTGTGTCTCTGGATCTTTATTGATATAGCCAGGGTTGTTCACCCTTCTCAAGGCACCCGCATATTGAATGACCATTTAGACTTGCGTAGCACTGATTGTTTTAATATAACGAAATAAGCATTTTAGCACGAAAGTAAATGTAGATGCTTATACGTTGATCAATAATGTAAAATAACTCAATCATAGACCTAATAAACATATTTGTACTTCTAAATCTGTAGACTTTTTAAAATTAAATAAGAAAAATTGCTTAACTTTTTTTTTATTATGAATTAATTAACCTGCTCTTTTGTCTTTTATTTGAGTGTTTAATGGTAAGTAAAATTTTATAATACTTTGAAGATGTATAATTTTAATTAATGTCAAATTAAAGTGTAATTTATTACAAATACTGACACGCAGTGCAAATAAATCTGGAAAGTGGCCAACCCACCTACTTAATAATGCAAAACAATAACTCGAATTATGCATCACTGCACTTTAGAACATTTGTGACACCTGCGTTTCGTAAGTTGCTTATAAACGACTATGTAACAGTGTTATTATTTTCAAATACATTTATTTTTTCACGTCTATCGTCACTGTCCATTTCTGATATTTAAATTAAGGTTTTTTTTTCTATGTCTCTTTTACACTATCTGTTTGATTTTTACATAGGGTGCCACAGACAGATAAATTAAATAATATAAATGATTATTATATATAAGACATTATCTCTAGGATTCTACGTTATAGTATTATTTGTTAAGATAAATTCTGAAAACATGACGACTTTTCGTTTTCATCTGAAACACGATCGAATGAAAGATATATGTATAATATAAACAAGTATTTTTATTATACAATTGATGTATTTATAAGACAGGTTTAACATCACAATACTCGTACATATCCACGCATCGTCGTATTGTTGTCAGCGGATTGCTGACCGTGACGTGACATTCAAAATACCAAACGCCAATTTGCCATTTGCCACGCTTTTAAACGTTCCTTTTTATTTCATATTTTACTGAAATTATATTTCTATCCGAAGGAACTACTATAAAAATGCCCGCCATTCCAAAAATCCCTAAAAACATTATAAATCTATGTTTATTTATAAAAAATGTAATCTGTTTCGACTATTGGTACGTTTTACAAAATAAAACAAAAACTTATTAATTAAAAAAATATGTTACAAATTTGTAATACGAGAGAGTCTCTAATAATTAATGAAAACTTTTTTCTTATATATACAGTAAGCGTAAGTAAGAGACTAAATTTATTTAGCCCTAACTTTTGAACTGATTTTATAACGGAGTCTCCGTCAAGGCCCCTTAAATATAGGGTTAAATATAGGGGGAGACGAAAGGACCAGTCAAGGTTACGGTCATGAGTAACGGATTTCCTCGCAACCTTAAGCAACAACATGTTGGGCTGTCCATTTGAAAAACTTTTTGCATTATATTTTAAAAGTAACCTATTTTCAGCTAATGTTATACCAAGCCAAAAATCAGCCAAAAATCAGTTATCAGACGAAGCTAATCTACTGAGTATTATCTTTTCAAATGTTTTGTTTATCGAGGCAAAATTAAAAAAAATAATGCAAACAATTTGCTACACGTGCCAAATATATGCATAATAACAATAATACGTTAATATGGTCAGGATTTTGAAGGCTCAGGTGTCGAATCTCTTATCCATTGATCGGTGGGCGGGCGGCGGGCTGCGGGCGGCGCCCACGTGCTCGCTCGAGCCGGGAATAGACAGTCCGCCCTGAGCAATCGCTCACCGCACACATCTTCTACGTATTTGCTTTTCGCACATTTTTTTGTAGTCTAAAACATTCTATCTCAATAATACCGTAAAATTATATTGTCAATTTTGAATTAAGTGTAAACCACCGCTTAAGTGATATTTTTGAGTGTTCATGAAAACGCTGAGCTTTTATTAACGTTAGCAATATTGTATGTTCGCTAATAAGTACGTACATAGTGTAAACGAGGCAATAAAATTGTGGTTGTGAAGTATCAGTACGACATTGGCTAGTGAAAGGATCAGACTGTGGGCGTTTATTACGAGCTCTGAATTTATTTTGAATACGTCAAATATTTGGCTCGGAGAACATTTGGGGCCAGACGTCGGCGCCGGCGCCGAGTGGTGGAGGAGTCAAGGTGCGTCGAGCGCATGTGCGATGCGATGCGTGACAAACTCACCGCATTGCTTCGTAGCTCAGTGCGTGCGCCCGCGCATACAACCAACACGGACAAATTGCAGAATGGCGCCATCTCTCCGGTTCTACTCTTCGCCGACGAAGGTCTATTATCTTTTTTCAGCTTTACAGTAGTATCCAGTGACATCTTAAAAACACGTGGACTATTAGTGGTGTTGGTTAAATTGTAATTTTTTTCATAATTACAAAAAACCAAAAGCAATATTGCAGAATCTGGTGTGATGATAATTTGTGGGTAAGCAAAATTTGACAAAACCAAATTTTAAAACATATGCTTTGACAGTATCAAATGGGGACTAAGATAGTGATGAAGTGAACGTACGCTTCGTGCTGGCATTTTAAATGCAAATTCTGAAGCTACCGGGTAAAGTTGAGTTACTTTGCGATTTAACCGTCGGTAAATAAATTTTAAGTACCTAACAGCAAAGACAAGAGAGCCTAATAGGCTATGTTGCATATCTACCTAGCCCTCAAAGAAGTAATTACCCACGTAGTGTTTTAAAGTCGGTTTTACCCAATAAATCAGAATTTCTCACTTTGAGGTCAAGGCTTAGCGAATCAACGCCAACGTGAGCTACATATAATTTTGTTTATTAATCTGTAGTAATTAGATTAAATTATTAGACGAACGAAATAAAATTATGAGATGATGTTATATTCTCAAAGT
Organism: Hasora chromus; assembly: GCA_018247075.1. Taxonomy (NCBI): domain Eukaryota; kingdom Metazoa; phylum Arthropoda; class Insecta; order Lepidoptera; family Hesperiidae; genus Hasora; species Hasora chromus. The sequence goes on along the minus strand of DWFC01000237.1, from coordinate 3,368 downwards.
CTATTTACCTAGAACATACATATTGCTTTTACAACTAAATTAACGCTTTCGTGTTAATTGGCTTGAGCTATAAGCTTCATTTAGTATCAATTGTGTAGATACTGAAATGATCGCGACACGCGGTTACCTTTCATTAGAATAACGGGTTCGCTTGCTTGGGACTTATCTAAGTTTTTTTGTTACAAAGTTGCATACTTACGAGTAGTTACTGCAGCTCTTAGTAGATTTTAAGCAATGTATTTCTGAGTTCTCCTCGTGGCTATCACATGCTCCTAACGTAATGCGATCACTTTGCGCGGTGTTTGTCGGTGTGCCGGTGGTACTGTTGAAATTGAACATGAAAGACTTATAAACCACAATAAAAGGCTGAAGGAACCACGACTGAAAGGTTTCGTACATTATGTTATAGTCAAACCTCGAAACCCTGGCTTTCCTAAGTTTGACTAGTTAACCTAAGGATTAATTAACCTTACTGGAAGTGTAGCAATAAATGAAGTTTTTCGGCCTCTGACTGTGAAACATTTTTCGTCAAGCCTAGAAGAAATTAATTTGGACAGGTCAGTTTAATGATATTGGGTTTTGACCAATAAAACTTCAATGAAGTATTATAATGACTTTTTTGTTAGATTAAATGTAATAAAACTTTTTTTTATTCATTTAAGTATTATTTGTTTTGATATTGTTATGATTTAAATAAAAAATAATCTTTATTTATACACGGTGAGGCATTGTGACATTTAAAATAACATAATTCGTTAAATCTCTTACATTTGCATAATTTTGAAGTGTATTTTTTGTTAAAATGTCATTTTATAAAGCCTTCCCCCCAAATTTAGAATATTTTGACTAGACATGTTTAACGGCTAGACCTTCTTAGGGAGACTTTTCACTTGTGGTACGTATGGCTTAAATTCAAAAAATTGTTTACACCCATTTTTGGGACATTTGCATATTTTTTATTCAAGGTTTTAATTGTGAGATCGGTACCACCATAACCACATTCCAGATGACCACATTCAACCACGTCGAATAACTCGTTCTATGTTACATGTATTATATCATATATTTATTATTTAGGGCACAAAACTACACAGTCGGTATAAGGTATTTTTAAAACAAATGTACCTATACCTAAGTTACTCAATATTATTTCAAGATAATTTATCAGTATCTGCGTAAAACCTCCGAATGCACAAAATTTTTCGACCTTAAGTTGTTTTTTCTTCGTAACCTACAGGTATATATAAAGAAATTTAAAGGGTCTGTATGTGAAAGTCACATTTTTCAGTTCAAATACTTATTTATCGGACACGGACGGACAAATCTATATATTAATATAAGACATCTAGATCGATTTTGGTTGTACTTTCACAAGCGGCAAACATACTTTCACGCACTTTGTAAAAAGTAAACTGCTTTTAGCCTTAAAAATGTTAAGGGCTCCTGAGTGAAAAAACAAAAACGTAATAGGTATATAGGTATTCTATAAAATAAATTCATAAAGATAATACTGCTTCATTATTTTTCATTACAGAAAAAATTAATTATTTTGATATTTCTAAGATAAATGTGGATTTATTTTTTAAGTTCGCGAATTTTATTGCAATATACAATATTAAAAACTTACTTAAGATAAATTGTGCTTTAAACGTTCCCCATTTGGTCATACGGCCACGCAGACGTAGTTGCGGGCAACATATAGTGTGTAAATAAACGAACCAACTCATAACCGTTCGGTATCCATAATCACTCTAATAATATTGTGTACATTAGAGTTTCGCGTCGGAGGTGATATATTTCGCTGCATAGTAAAATATAATTTATTGTGTAAACTGTTTCGAAGATCACACGTAAATTTGGGGGTTTATTCCGGTAACCGCCCGTCAGCACGTGACGGACCAAACATTGCGTCACCGAGGAAAACTACAAATAAATCTTTTAGTATACAGCTCTTAAATTTTTACGGATTTTCTGATACTCTAACATTAAGGAACGTCTTCCGTATGTGAACCAAGTATATAATTATACACTCTGTATTATTTGGCGAGATACGTGACAGAACAAATTTAACGGTCGATTAAGACGAGTCGATTTCGCAATTAAAAATAACCGCAACATTTGCTGGAATCATTAGTTTATTGGTAACTGTAAGAAAATAAGTTTTACGAGGTGGCGTACGTGATGTCCATCACTCGATATGTTTTGATTACGTCGCGTCCGGCGGGTCGTGTGACGGCTCTTGCGTCATCAAATGGGAACTTGACCAGTGCACTACCAACAGAGAACCGCAATTAGTACCTACGCGCCAACATTACTTGCCTACTTCACGACGTCTAAGTTAAGGTTACAATACAAATCTTTTTTATTAAAGTAACTAGAATAGTTAGAAAATAACAAGAAATAACATTTTATGAAAGCGGTCAAAACGCGGTCTTATCGCTAAAAGAGCGATTTCTTCCGGGCAACCTTTGGGGAGAAAAATAGGTGAGGTGACAGAGATAGGACAGAGTAGGGCGTACAAACATAGAAGATATTTTCACGGCAAACAATGCGCAGATAAAATATTTAATTTTTTAACAACAGTCACAGACTTTTATAATTACAACAATATTTTTGTGACATCGCTCTCATCAATCTTGGACTGGCGTACGAAATATCTTGGCGAGTAAACCCTAAACGAATTAATGTCCTTTAATAATACCTATCATATGAGCACAGTATAGCTTTCGAAGTACATTTATACCAATACCTGGCCTTAAAACCCATTTCATAAACAAACAGACAAACGAGAAATCTTTGTAATCTGGGTATATGACTAATAATCAGGTGCGCAAACATCAAGGCTGATATGTCTACATAATATTGGGTGGATTATTTTCTACTTGACTATCATTATCTCATCAATAAATACATTATCTGATTCTTTTATCGGATCTACATGCATTATTGTACTGTAATGGTCGTATGCTTTATCTGATTATCATATTATAGTCAGGGTCATCATGCCGGATCAACAAAATAAAATACGGCAGCGCGACCCCAAATATTTTGGCATCAATAAACTTGACATTGCATTGGCGTAACTTCGTAGTAGAGTGAGCTGTCTGCAATAAATTATATTTGCGTTGAATTCAACGCATTAATTATAACAAAATCTAATACGTGTTACACCATCCCGAGTACGTTTAGACAAAACCTTAGTCTATCTACTCGTAAATATAACTTTTTTCATTACTCAAATCTATTCTTAATGTCACGTGTGCTACTTACCTACCTAAGCGTGCGTACGATGGTAAGGCTACAGAAACATGAAACATTTGAGACTAATAACAGACACTGTTAATAACACCCCTATATAAGACAATAAC
>DWFC01000236.1:0-12191 GCA_018247075.1 Hasora chromus | reverse complement strand
ATTTGCCCACCAGGAAACGGCATGCTCGTACGCTATCTCATAACATAAAAAACGAAGTAAGTAGGTGAGGCAATATAGACAGGCGCTTATCTGCCTGTGATATACCTATCTTACCTTCATAATTAGGTACGTAGGGTAAAGTTTTCCCATGCTTCGACACACACTGTGACCAGCGACCAGAACTATAACGTTATCAACCGTGATAAACAACTCACTTGTATATACATTCTACATATGTCTTATCTAACGTTTTGATGTGATATTTAACCGCTTCATGTAAAAATACCCTCTTGCGTGTACCTACACCTACATACAAACGCCATGTCGCTAGGAAAAATTTACATTTCAGTACATTATTTTTCATATCTTTATAATTTTATTGGGCTTTGTCTTCTCTTCCCCAATTGCCAAGCAGATCGTCGAAACGATAATGTAAAAATCTTCAAACGCCCAAATGAAAATATTTACTTATAAAGTATGCTTGCTTATAAAAAAAATTAAATCTTCGAAAGTTCACTTCACACATTCCTTTTATACAAATTTGCATCTGAACACGTTTGTATCATATAGGTACATATCTACTCGGAATATGTACATATCTACGCGACATATCGGCTGCCGGCGACTGCGTGTCGATTTCATTCAGATTGTCCTACCACGAACTCCGTTCTTAGCTGTCGTCTCCTAACTCTAATCTATTAACCTGCCAAATTTTAGCTTCATATCTTCCAGTCTTTTACGAGGTTCCGTGTTTAGTGAGTAAGCGACCTTTCGCTTTTTTATATTTAGATTGGCTACAGCAACTTGTGGCTGCGAAACAGCGAGCTAATAATTTATGAATACATCAAAATGTAGTAGGTACCAAACCGCGTCGTAAAACAAATAGCTGTTTACGAAACTCACAGAACAAATTATTTTTGATGAGACGCCTTTGCGCACGGCTTCCAGAAATATTCAAAATAAATAACGGGATCGCTAGAAATCGCGATGTTTGTAATATATTCCGTTATATTATCTACACTACTTTATTTAAAGAACCTCGAACGAAATTAAACGCACCGAAATAAATACGCGTAGGTCGAAATTAAACATTCCTGTTGCCACCTGACGATTCTGTTCAGTATCAAAAATCTATAACATACTTAGGAGTGTATATAAGACGGACTAAATCCCTATCCCAATCCTGAAGTAATATTATATTGTAAATGCGAAAGTAACTCTGTCTGTCTGTTACGCTTTCACGGATAAACCACTAAACCGATTGTCATGTTTTGCACAAAGATCGACTGTAGCTTGAAAAAGGACATAGGCAACCGTTTATTGCGAGGCAAGTCATAAACGGGTTGAAATAAGGGATGAAAATTTTATACGGGACGCTCGTCACAAGATAATTCCATGAAACTTTGTGTTTTGTTTCCCTACTACTAGACACTACTACGACTAATATATGTTTTGCACAGGATCAGGGGCGGATCCAGGGGGTCATGGGGATCATAATGGGGGACATCACAAATATGTGACCCCCCCCCCCCCGGCGCCAAAGCTGGATCCGCCCTTGATACTCAGACTTATAGGCCCTGCCTTTGCTTAGCTCTTATGCTATTATGCTGAATATCATATTCTTGCTCCGATAGAGTAATACCGACCCATATCCCGTCGATCCAGGAGTACCTACCACCCGTACCGCAACCACCACACCGGGTGGGTGTCTGTGTAGACAGTGACACTGTAACAATTCGATAACCACACCCGTTGGTTGCTAGCGATAGTCAAAGCACAGATAAGTATGAGGACAATATCAAATAATAAAAAATCATCAATACACTTCTACGGATAAAAACCTACGGATACTTATATTGATCTAGCGACTGATTTTATATAAAGTTTGTCGCTCGAATTAAGTCAAATATTTATTTAACAAAAGTGGCCACTCAACTGTACTTAACTTTACTTAACTACGCTTAATTTTAAACAAACACCAGCATACACATGTATTCCATAGACTATTTATTTAACAAGTCTGCATAGGACAGAAACAAACTTTAAAGGCTTGTTTAAATTACATCAAATATTTAATTAAAACCCTATATAAATGCAGTTGGTAATAAAGCAACATAAGTAGCTCATGGCGGTCCGCGTTCAATTATATTTAAAGTAAACTGGACAATCAGCGCGGCTGCGCGCGCACAGGTACATCCGGCGCGCGCTAGCCTACAAGTGGAGCTGCTACCACTGCAGACTAAAAGGTCAGGCTCCGAGAGGATTCCAGATACATTTCTTTTTTCAAATGCTAACATTATTAAAGACCTCGGCGGTATTGCAACATCGATGATATTTAATAAACGATTATTAAAACAGGCAGCCAGGCTAGTGACAATTGCCATATTATCACAGCTGTACCCTACGGTTTTTTCTATAGTTTATAAGCTTTTGTGTTACGTATAAATATTGTGCCCTCGGACCTATCAAAATATAGTACTCGTCCTCTTTGTACGTACTCGTCTCTATTTTGCCGACCTCTGTGGCGCAGTCGGTGATAAGCTGTCTGTGAAACGTGGTGTCGCGGGATCGATTCCCGCAGCGAGACAAATTTTCTAATTTGTTTCGTGTCTGCAAATATGAAGAGTGCTAGAACTTCCATTTCAACTGGGTCGGTACCACCGTCACACCTAGTTGTGCCGTGAAATAGTAATATTCGCGCTACTGTGTTTCGGTGTAAGGGTGTGATAGCCAGAATATGCAGAACACGAGGCGTTTGAACTTTGTCCTCAGAGGTAGGACCGCATCTGCGATGTACCCGCGACCACAGATGTCATGGGCTGCTGTAGCCACTCACCACCAGGAGGATTGCATGCTCGTGTTCTACCTTATACGTAAAATAAATAAATAAAAGCTGTTTTTATTATGTCATAAAGTATTTTTATCCTTTTATTCGCCAGCCATTGAACGTTAAAAGTTCAATAAAGAACAACGTCTAAAATAGTTAAAACGAGTTTCTGGAATTGTTCCTGACACACTGTTTCATACTTCATGAGTTTTGCTATCCCGACCATTAGTTCCAATACCACATCAGTAGTTCAAAGTGTGTGGAGTCGAATAGAAAATCAAAGTTAACTTCTGAAACAAGTGATTTAATCGTGCGAGAGCGCCCCAACTCTTGTGACTGGTCATATAATATGGTCTCGGTAAAACCGAGTTCCTGTCACATTCATACTCAACTGGGCTATTAAATCGCGCAAATGGATAGTATTTTTATCAGCGACACAGAGTTGCTAACGATTTTACATATTTTCATACTATAGTGATAAAATCTCGTTGGATTCCTCTGTAAAATAATTTTTGAGAAGAGAGTGAATTATGAGGTCTTTCAAAATTAAGTTTTTTGTGGTTTGGTTTGCTTGTGGTGCTTTAAAATGCGGCAGATCGGCTTCCAAGCTTTCCAATTATCGTTATGTAGCAAAATTAATTGGACGTAATTACGCAGTTCAGGTATTGGCTAGTAATACTATTCAGAAGTTCGTAGCATGTGATGTGAAAACACAAGCGAACAAAATGGTGCTATCGTCCAATCGATATAAATACCTTCTCTGTCATATCAAAGTCGAATTGCGTTACTAATTTATAAGGTCGCCGTCCGTTTGTTTTGAGAACCCCTGTAATTGAATTTGGTACACACGTTCCAAACACATCATATATTATATCCAAGAAATGACTTGCGTTCGGCTGTTTGTTTGGGATAGGATACAGATTACAACGAATAATTTATCAGTTCCGTTCAATTTTAATAACGTTGGATTAAATATTATTCAAATTTATTTACCACAGGTATCATCGATATTAGAACTGAAATAAGTTTGAGTAACCGACTTGACGGTAGTAAGAATTATAACGATGAACGAGAAGCTTAAAAGTATATGAGTGGTAAGTCTCTTCATTAATTGTTTTATGTTATGAGGTAGTGTACCGTGGGTTGATTCATAGATGCGGTGCTACCCTGAGGACAGAATCCAAATGCTTCGTGTTATGCATTTGCTGGCTATCACACACCAACACCGAAACACACTAGTACTAAAACTACTATTTCACGGCAAAATGAGGCGTGACGGTGGTACCGACCCAGTCGAACATGGAAGTTCTACCACTCGTCAAATTTCCAGGCACGAAGCAAATTAAAAAATTTGTTACAATATATTGGCCGGAGGAAGACAATTCTAGGCACTCTTTGTTTTTTGTCTTTGCACTATAAATATTCGATAGGTTACAGTTAATGATTTTTACAGTGTGACTTTAGCACGATAATGCACAAACACGAGACAGCTGATCGAGCGTGTCAGTATCATGCCACTGCCACCTGTTTACAATTTCATCTAAACTGGTACAATTATGTTGTGCAGAAATAGCCAAGTAGAGGTGAATTCTATCCGAAGCTTTTTTATCGTCCAAGTATTCATTTAATTTGTAATGTTCGTTTAATTGTTCTTTTCAATTCGTAATAAGCAAGGATTGAATTTCTATGGGTATTTTATTATAGATTATATATCTGTGCGCACAGACATACCTATAAATTAATGACTAGTTTTACTTAGCCGACATTTAGGAAATATTAATTTGTGGCCGTTCCTAGTCATTACAGAATTAGGTTTATGTAATTCTGCAATGATAGTGACCTTAAAAAGATTTTTACGAACATGCATAATGTTTTCATAAATGTATTGACATGGAAATGTAAGCATATTTATTTCTTTAAATTTCTTTTTCGAGCGAATCTCTTATTCCAAGGTTATAAATGGCACGAGTGGCCCTCTTCTGCAGAGTGAATATTACATCAGTATCCGCGGCATTTTACCAAAGTATAATATCATAATACATTATACTATGGAAATAACTGAAGTAAACAATTCCAGCGATGTCAAGGTCTGTTAAAGATCAATTTTTTTCACCGCATAAGCTGCAGAACTAAGTCTATTAAAGGTGTATTAGGAGAGTCTTCATTTGAGTCGGAGTATAGTTATTTATTATGTCATTCCTTTTACAGGTAAAGGAATGACAATCAATTTCATGCTCGCCTGGGTCGGTACCAACGTCACACCTAGTTGTGCCGATGACTAGCATGTGCAAGTTCAAAAATGGCTTTTTAGTGTATCCACACTATCTGCAATTAATCCCAGTCACAGATACCATAAGATGCAGAGCTGTAATGACATGGATTGCAGGTTCGTGTGGTAATTCATCTCGCCCGCCTTCACGATCCAAAGTTGCTACTTCAAATTTACGGCGAACCGCGCTAATTTAGACGGTTTCTCTGCCTGTTTGCTTTGACATCTGTAATAGAGTTGTGAGTACGTGCGCCCCACGCCTTCAACTTTAAATTTAATTTCCCTTTCAAGCTGTTATATGGAGCTAGTTATAACTTTTGATGTGTTAGTATGTTACGTTTTTGCTATAATATAATATTTGTTAGTTTAGCTGATTTAACTTGGGTATTCATTTCTGGTATTGTAATTAATAATAAAAAGTTAATAAAAAATTTGTTTTAACGTTAAAATTTGGGACGAGGCCTAGGTGTTATTCACATCACAGGAAAGAATAACACATAATATCTCTTCTGTACTATTGTTAAATTTTATAAAAAGTCGTGATATTTTGGTTACAATTTGACATTTGGCTTTTAGTGTATTTAAAAAAGCTCACAAGCCTATTTTTTCAGTACTAAGTATATGGCATGTTGTTAATCCTGAAGAGCGAGTCTTGTAAATTTTGTATGCAACAGCCTTACATATACAGCACTAGCTATGTCCCGCAGTATCGTCCGCGGTAAAACATACAGTATCCGAAGTTGCATTCGCATGCAAATTGGTCAACATCATGAAATAGGTTATACGACTGCGCCTCCTTGTGTCTGAGCTACATGTAATTATAGAATAAAAATAATATCAGTTATTAAGTTAAATCATAAATAGCGAAAAACGCATTGAAATTGGTCCAGTATATTTATCGTAATGCACAACCAAACAGACACACAGACAGACAAAAAATTCAAAAAATATAAATATTTTTAGGTTCAGAGACATCCCCTTGGTAAAACCTACTGGTTTTGTTTTTTTTTTTAATATATTGAATGTACAGACATAGCACGTTTACAATTTTAAAATACTCGTGGTTTAGATAAAACCGTAGTGCGAACACGGCTATTTAGTAGAAAAAATGTGTGTCGACATTTCAATCTTCCGTAAGAATCTTGATATAAAAATTTGAAATTTGTCCTCATTCACGGGTACCTCTTCAATTCACGAGCGTGTAATATAAGGACAATTGTTTCAGATAAACGGGACTAAAGGAATGACTACCGACGCCGCTCCTAATTTACGACTTGTAATATAACAGCTCGGCTCTTTTTACCTGAGCATGCTATATAACATACAAGTAACACGCTCGTTAGCTTTATCATCACGTTTTTCGCGGAGTTCTTAAATTTATTTCAATTGTCTCTCGCAATAAGCAGTGCTTTATGATCAAAATGTAAAAATGTAATAACTGAAATTGGTTGGGGATGGTTGGATTCTGATTTATATGTTATTATTTCACTGAAATTATTTTAATTTATTGTTGGATACAGCAATTACAACAAATTCGCTTCATTATTACTGACCTGTTTTGTTTTAAAAACATTATATCCATAATTTGATTTCGCTTCAGGCCAATCAAATAATGTATCATAATATTAACAAATTTCAGTAGATATTTATCGTGTGAAATTTATTAACAATATTGAATCGCGGAAAAATAATAAAATGTTCACAGAAAATTCGTTATTATTACAAAGCTTCTTCTTACTAAACTGCTAAACCGAAATTGATAATTAGATTTCGAATAATTATTTTTACTGGGTTATATTTGTATTTTACTGAGTTATATTTATATTTTACAGGGTTTTTATTCAGTTCAGCTTTGAATAATCATAATAATAATCGATTGTTTTCAATAAATACTTTTTCCAAATAAAAAAAAAAATAACTTTAATTTCGCGTATATTACGGGGGTATCCCCAGCCACTTTTATATTTTTATTTTTATGCCTCAAATAAAGGTTAAAATAATATTTGAACTGCACAAATTAGAAAGATATTAATTATTAAAATATGGTACAAAAAAAAGATAAATTACGGAGAATTTGAGCAAAAATTATTTTAAACCTTAGCTCAATTTCGGCCTCTCCAGCTAAGTGGCTACCCTGGCCACAGCGATATTTATCGATATTTTTTATAAAAACAAACATATGTACTTCAAATCTCCTAGATATATATCTCATAAACATGACGGCGCCGCCATAGATCGAGAATCGATTTAAGAGTGAAGTCAGTTCACTCTGGCGAAACGTTAAATAGCGGCCATCTGTCAACACTTTTTCATCGAGTGTCATGATGGTTGCACGTCATCGACGGATCGCCAAAACATTAAATTTAAATTGTTTTTCATCTTAAGCTTGATTACGTGTTATTGATTTTTAATTGACTGTGAAGAATTAAAGAGTAAAGTAAAGGAGGAAAAACGTGTTATTTCTGAGATATTTACCTGCCTAAACGCCCACGTAGAATGGATCCCTCTGAAGATGTTTCTGATACGCCGTTATCAGAAGTGGGATACCAAAGGCAGTCAAATGATGGCAGAGGGCCACCTGCTAGTGATGCAAGTAATTTATTGAGCAATATGGAAATTTTATTGTCTCGTTTACTGGCAGCACAACAATCCAGTTCTTCAAGTGCAGGTGCGGTGCAGTTAATACATTTTAATCCAGACGATACTGATGCCGATGTGGAGGGCTGGTGTCGCGTGTCAGAAATAATTATAAAGAGCAAACAATTGGAAGGTGTTTCATTGTTGTTGGCTTTAACCACCTCTTTGAAAGGAAGAGCTGCCGCTTGCCTTACCAAGTTACCACTAGATAAAATTTCATGGGATTTAGTAAAACAGACGTTATTAGCCAAATTTGCGAAACCAAAACTGATCCAAGATTATTTCGATGAAATTATGCGTTTTCAAATTGGAAATAAGGAAACGGCAAGTGAAGCAGCTGTACGTTTGTGGGATTTAATAGAAAGAGTACCAAAAGTTGAAATGTCAGAAGAAGCAGTTGTAGGATTTATAATTTCTGTTTTATGCCAAAAGGATGGACTGATTCGCCGAGAATTAAATTGTCAAGTGATAACGAACAGAGGTCAGTTATTTCGTACTCTGGGAGGGATTTCTTCGAAACGTCGATCAGAAAGTTGTGATGGACATGAACTCGAGAATAAAAGACCTCGCATAGTGGATGGACGTTTTACTGGCAGATGTCACTTTTGTGGCGTGTCAGGACACAAACAAGCGGACTGCCGTAGACGCCATGCGAATCCCATTGGCACAAATGGGGTCGAATCATCAGTACGAGCTCCGGGGATAAGACCTATTGTGAATTGCTATGTCTGTGGAAAACCAGGCCATATTGCGACCACGTGCCCAGACAAGAAAACTGGTGGTGAGACGAGGAAAGAAGTTAACGTATGCGAACGAGACGTGTCGAGAGGAACTCTGGTGACAGCATCGGGTGAGAGAATTCCATTTCTTTTTGATAGTGGTTCGAATTGCTCATTGATACAATTAAGTGTGTCTTTAAACTTACCTGGTACTAAATGTTCAGATCTCGTCTATCTAAAGGGGATAGGAAATGAAGAAGTAAAATGCACGTCTCAGATTTCTAGCTTAATCAAAATAGGAGATTTTTCGACTACACCTTTGTTTCATGTTGTTCCAGATGATTGCATTTCTGATCCATTTTTAATAGGTAGGGACATTATAGAAAATGGCGGACGCATCATGATAGCTAACGACGGTCTAACGATAACGAGTTCTATGAAGGAAGACCATTGTACAAAGCAGGTTTTGTTTTCTAATAATAGCACAGTTGACACTGACTTAACTGGAGAATACAGAATCGAGTTTTTGCGAATTCTTAATTAGTATACGGACAACTTTATTGATGGTGTTCCTACACAGCGAGTTAAAACGGGGCAAATGGTAATTAGTTTGATAGATCCTCATAAGCTCGTTCAAAGAACCCCTTATAGATTAGCCCCAGTCGAAAAAGAGATAGTAAGAGAAAAGATTCAGGAACTGTTGGATGCGGGTATTATTCGGGAGAGTTCCTCACCATTCGCAAGTCCAATTTTGCTCGTCAAGAAAAAGGATAATACAGATCGTATGTGCGTCGACTACCGGGAGCTCAACTCTAATACCCGCGCCGAACATTATCCATTACCATTGATCGATGAACAGATAGATCAGCTGTCAGGGGCTCATTACTTTTCATCTTTAGATATGGCAGCTGGTTTTCATCAGATCTTGCTCCACCCAGATTCAATTGAGAAGACGGCATTCGTGACACCCGATGGGCAATATGAGTATCTCACTATGCCCTTCGGTTTGCGCAATGCGCCGTCTGTCTATCAAAGGTGTATCAATAACGCCCTGAAAGATTTGATATACAAGCCGCTAGTATACATGGATGATGTCCTCTGTCATTCAGTTGACATCCAAGAAGGTTTAAAGCGATTGGAAGAAGTTCTTCAAGCCCTATCTCAGGCAGGATTTTCCTTTAAATTTCAAAAATGTAAATTTATGAAACGTAAGGTGCGTTATTTAAGATACGAAATTAAAGCGGGTGAAGTTAGACCAAACTCTCTTAAAATTGAAGCACTTGCCAAAGCCCCTCCACCTAAAACCGCAACACAAGTACGACAGTTCCTCGGTTTGGCTTCATATTTTCGGAAGTTTATTCCAAATTATACGAGAGTAGTCGGACCCTTGTATTCACTTACAAAATTTAAGGGCAGTATTCAATGGTCCGAATCACATGAGAAGATTCGTCAAACTATAATTGGGATTCTGACATCAGAGCCCGTATTAACAATATTCAATCCTGAGCTATCCGTTGAACTTCATTGCGATGCCAGCTCGGAAGAATTCCATGTCGCACGTGGTAGCCTATTTTAGTCGTCGCACAACAGAGGACTATCTCCGATATAATTCATATGAGCTCGAGACGTTAGCCGTCGTTCGTGCGGTCGAACACTTTCGCCATTATTTGTATGGCCGTAAATATACCGTCTACACGGACTGTAATTCTCTTAAGGCGTCAAAGTCTAAATCTGATCTAAGTCCTCGAGTCCACCGCTGGTTAGCAATTTTACAATCGTTTGATTTCGACATTGTATACCGTGAAGGTCGGGTAATGGAACACGCTGATTATCTTACACGAAATCTTCCATCTTTAGAATCGAACCCCCCAAAATCAAAGCTGAATTCGCCCAGAGCTGTTCATCTTGTAGAACTACATGATGGTTGGCTTTCAGTGGAGCAAAAACGAGACAATGAAATTAAGAATCTTTTATCAAAATGTCTAAACTCTGAGCTTCCAGAAGCTGTTGCAGGGACATACGACGTGCGGAATGGTATACTTTATAGAAAAGTCAGTAGAAATAAGGTTACATCCTGGCTCCCTATAGTGCCCCGTTCCCTAATCTGGACTCTTATAAATCATGTTCACTCTGAAATTCAACACTTGGGGAGTGATAAAACGCTGGATAAGCTTTATGAAAAATATTGGTTCCCGGATATGGCTAAACATGTTAGACGGTTTGTAGATTGTTGTATCGTGTGCAAGGCATCAAAAGGGCCCTCTGGCGCTCAGCCCATTCGCCTTCACTCTATACCTAAGGTATCTGTGCCATGGCACACTCTTCACATCGATTTCACAGGGAAATTGAGTGGGAAGAGTGACCAGAAAGAATATTGCTCCGTCATCATTGATGGGTTTACAAAATACACTCTTTTAGAGCATACATGTTCCCTCAATTCCTCTAGTGCCGTAAATGCTCTCAAAAAGGCAGTTTGCCTTTTTGGTGCTCCGAAACGAATCATAGCAGACCAGGGTCGGTGTTACACAAGCTCTGAATTTAAAGATTTTTGCGCAGAACACAATATTGATCTTCATTTTATTGCCACTGGTTCAAGCAGAGCGAATGGTCAAGTCGAGCGTGTCATGAGGACTCTAAAGGCTTTACTTACCATTGTCGAAAACGACCCAAATAAAACATGGCGTGACGAACTGTGCAATATTCAACTGGCGCTGAATAGTACGAGATCCACTGTAACAAAATATACTCCGACTGAGCTCATGTTCGGTGCGAAATCGCTGTCGTTAGGGTTAGCCAAAATATCTCCTATCTCATAGAATGAGGATCGTTTAGACCTTGAGACTATTCGAAATGAGGCGTCTACAAATATAGACGACGAAAGAGCTGTAAATTCTGAAACGATACGTTCTCTATTAAGGCCAAGCTGCAGTCAAACCTTTCTTAAAGGGTGACTTTGTGTTTATTAAGAGTTCTGAGCAAAATCAAACCAAATTAAGTAGGAAATTCAAAGGCCCCTACGTTATTATTAATATTCTTGATTACGATCGTTATGAACTAAAAAGTCTTGACGGGACAAATCGCAATTACAAGTATGCTCATGAGAACTTGCGTTTAGTGCCTGGTGGTATTGAGGGCTTAATTGAAATATCAACGAGTATTATGGACGATGATGAAGCCGTGACGGCGGAAAGTGGGGAAATGGTACATCATGATGACACCAATCGCTCTGATGTAGTATCCATTTATGACTCCGAAATTAATTAATGACGCTGACACATTAACCATCGACTCAGAAACTATGTCAGCTGATTCTGAAGATTTTGGCAATAACAAAAGATTTAATGTTGAGGCCGATATTCACGGGGAGTAAAATAAAGGCTAGTTGAAATTGTGCTTGTATTTGATGTAATTGCGTAGGGATGGTGATTGGTTATGTCCAGTCCAGATGTGGAAATTGTGGGGCTGGTCGAAAGGACGATGTTGTCCGGTCCATGCCTTCACGGGCTGGTCGAAGGGACACATTTGTCTGGTCCAGTAGCAGAGATTGTGAGACTGGTCGGAAGGACGATGTCGTCCGGTCCATGCCTTCGCGGGCTGGTCGAAGGGACGCATTTGTCCGGTCCAGTAGTGGAGATTGTGAGACTGGTCGGAAGGACGATGTTGTCCGGTCCATGCCTTCGCGGGCTGGTCGAAGGGACGCATTTGTCCGGTCCAGTAGTGGAGATTGTGAGACTGGTCG
>DWFC01000235.1:0-12196 GCA_018247075.1 Hasora chromus | reverse complement strand
GATCGTATGAATGTAGTGAAATGTTACGAAATCTTCATTAGGGCCAAGTTCAGCCGTGAATTTACAATCGAATGTCAATCCTCGAGTTGAGACCTTGCTGAATGGCTAACGAGTAGACGAGGTAGTAAAGTAACGACGGCGAGCGGAGCAAGGTTAGTCAAGCGTATGACTGAGAGCTACCTCCTACGTATGAAATATCGAATGTTGCCAGTGCTCGCTGAAGATTACTTCATTACATTACATTGACGGGTAGGTAGAACTTCCATGATCGATTGGGTCGGTACCACCATTACACCTAGTTTTGTCCTGAAATAGTAGTGTCCGCATTACTGTGTTTCGGTATAAGGGTGTCATAGACAGCGTATACAGAACGCAAGGCGTTCGCACTCTGTCATCAGGAGTAGCACCGCATCTGTGATGAACCCACGTTATCAGACGTCCATGGGCTGCAGTAGCCACTGACCATGAGGTGGACTGTATGACCGTACTACCTTAAAACATAAAAATACAACTACGAGACTAGTCTATTTTTTTTTCTTAATTCTAGTTTAGCCACACAGGGAGATTTATTTACAAAAGTTTGTGTTTAGTAACGCAACAGCAAGGAGAGGGGAATCGCAATGACTAGTCTATATTAGTAAATGTCTTAGAATATGTGTAGGGCGTATCGAAGTGTGATGTATGTTGGGCATATGCGTCTACATCCATGCTAATGGGCCTGCACAAAATGTTCCTTATTGTCTTTGATAGGTCCATAACACGGTCATTGTCGTGTCATTAATTAACTAAGATGAACTGCCCGCCTAGCTTTCGATGCGCTATTTTACCGTGTAAAATATAGTACATATTGCCAAGTCCGCCTCCCTCGTTATTGGGTTCGCACATTTAAAACTCATTCAGTTTTAAATCTCTGTACACATGGTTTATTTGGTAAACATTATGACTGAAATATTCTTTAAGTGCCATGAATTCATACTGATTACTTTAATACTGATATCATCAATTATTTATATGTTTAATAACTAATGATTATATCGTGAAGTGTTAAAGGTTAGTACGTAAACAGTTTTTAAAACAACACAAGACGCGTGGACGTATGTAAACTTATGTGCGTTGATTGTTGTCTAGATTATGACGTTTGTATATTATGTGTCGCAAATAATGTATATTAGCGACTAAACGAATGACTGATATTTTTTTGTTTGTCATAAAATTGTCAAAAATGACGATGGCATGTATATACAATTTTCAAGTTCATGAATATAACTCTCCAGCATTGTGTTGTTATTTATTTTAATCATAACTCTAACCAATTTACAAGGGTATAGTTTTGATATTTTGCATGGGCATCGGGTTTGGCACTGTTAGAGAATGCAACTAGTTTAGTCGTGTTTTCACGTCAGTATTTATAAAGTTTATTATATTGTTTTTTTTTTATTTATATTAAATTTTATGGGTATGGAAGTGACATTATTGAACCCTGGAAACATACATAAAAATCTTGTTCGTTGATACCGCTCACATAACTACATCAAAACCACGCCGTAGTATTGAATTTTCACGCATTACAATACACTAACATAGACGTAGCGGGCTGGAACAAATTAGGGCAGTCACAAGACAAATGTCGAATTGATACGGGGTTCATCAGTCGGTGGCGCGCGGTGTCCGTGCGGCGGGGCCCAAGATTTAACTAAGGTGATTAATCACGCGGAGACTCTCAGATAAGCGGCGTCGGGAGAAATGTTCAATCTGTTTCTGCTACTCTGCATCAACTTGGAAATTGTACCCTGGTTTCGGACGTTTCGGTCGATTAAACTAGATATCTAATGAAGGAATTAAATACCGGGTTCTCATCCTAAGATCAGATAACGATCACTAATATTTAAACATCATACTAAAAAGTGTAGAAACTCAAAATTTTGTATAGTGAATTTAAAAATGGCAATGTACGTGTTGGAAAATGCATAATGCAGAGTTTCGTCATATTACCACCAACTCGAATAGTTTATCACTGAATATCCAAAATTATTTTAATCAGAGTTTAGTTCACGAGTGTTTTTACTTTAAAAGTTACAAGGTAAGTGGAAATAAACCGGATATTGCAAATTATTTTGAAGGATACACTTAGAATAAAAGTCTTGAAATAATATTACTAATTACTTTTAAATTATTAATTGTTCTGAAACACTGAGTAGGTACTCTAAATTAACATTCCATTCTCAAAAAAATGTTAGGAACGGAAAGGCTTTTCAAATATTTAACTAATTTAACGGGAAGTGGCATTGGTACTAAAAAGAAAAAGTGCAGGTCTTCAAGGAATAATATAAAATATATGATTCTTCATTAAAAGAATTATGAACACTTATTTTTATATACTTTAATTTTTTTTATATAATGTTGCTCACATTAGTTAATGGAAGAAAATGAAACTTGTGAATTGGACTTATTCAACGACACAAAAATTAGATCGACAATTTTGAAGCGTGGATAATCAAGGAGAGGCTCGTTATTAACATAAGACCTGTCGATGACACTCTGATGGGACCAAGAGTTCACTTCAGTTGTTGCGGCACGCCGCCGAAACGCTTCAACGATCATCTGTGTACACTTCGCCAGAGTCTGCGCGCGCACTACGATCAATATCTCTGGCTGCCCCTACTTCGCACTACGTAAACTCTGGCGAAATTTTTAAGAACTTCGGATTGACGGGAAATATGTATTAAAAATATCAGGAAAGATATATAAATTTGTCAGCTAAAACCAAGGCCCCTGTATGCCTTGTTAAGTGGTAATTTGTTTCTGTATTTTAAGGCGATCTGGGTGTTGAGATACGAACGGCAGATAAGTTATTTACAAGTGCAGGTAAAAGTTGTTGCAAGTCGTTTTCCGTGAGAGTCCTTAACATACTTCAGTGCAGTATGCAAAGCGATGGCTGCTTTAATATGGAAGTAGTTATGTAGTTTCGTACAAATCGATAACTCTGGTAAGAGTTCGGTTACTTACTTGTGTGGTGTAGTGCCGGTCTGTGTTAAATTACTTGCTGATAGCTCTATGTTTTACCTTTAGCTATTACGAACTAACTTTGAAGGTCAGAAACGTGATACAAAAAATATATAGGTTGGCATATGAAATCATGGCTTAGT
Organism: Hasora chromus; assembly: GCA_018247075.1. Classification (NCBI taxonomy): domain Eukaryota; kingdom Metazoa; phylum Arthropoda; class Insecta; order Lepidoptera; family Hesperiidae; genus Hasora; species Hasora chromus. The sequence goes on along the minus strand of DWFC01000235.1, from coordinate 9,050 downwards.
TTTTTTATCACAGAGCAGCCAGCACCAGCAGAGGTAGTAAATTGTAAAAAAATAATATACTGGGACGGTACCTATTAAGATCCATTAAATTAAATTTGAAAAATTTAAATTCTTGTATCATTATCATTATCTTCAAAGGTAAAATAGTAGCCCGAAAATAGGTAAATATTTAATTACGCGAAGACAGTATTAACACACAATTTGGCAGAATAAATAGTATTTCAAAGCAAAATTTGACAACCTTCGTGGATCAGTTAATAAAGAGCCGAACTCCGAAATGTGAGGTCGTTCGTTCGAATCCCGCAGAGACAAATTTCACAATATTAGTTTTTAGTCTACAAAAATATTTCATGTTCAATTTGGTCGATATTATGGTGACACCTATTTATAGCAGCTGTGTTTACACAGTAATGCGAACCAAGAATCCTTATTGGAAATTTAATATATTTTTAAGCAATGATTCTTTCATTAACAGAATATTATTAAAATCTACTGTAAATTATAAATTAGATATTACTCAGAATTGAGATTATACCGAAATATAAGACGATAAACGTCGCCAAAATTAATTACGCATTAATTAAGACATCATTTGCCAGCATTTCATCCATTTATAAAACTTTATAAGTCATTTATTAAATTTCTCTGAGTTTCATGTATATCTTGAAAATACCCGAGAATAGCCTGGGATTTGAAGGTTGATTATTTAATTAATCTTAAATTGTCGTTGAAGAAATCATTGCCATATAATGTTGTACGTTATTCATAATGTATTTTCCTTCGAATAACTTTTAAATTATCGTTTTAGTTAAGTTTTTGAAGTAAAAGTTAATAATTTAAAATAAGAAAACTTGTGATGATAAGCGAAAAAACATACCCATTTGCTTTGCTTGATTTTTTTTAAAGTTACAGTTTTTGGTGATTCCGTTTATAAATATCACGTTTATAATTGAATATTATATGATCTATAAAAATTAAAACGTGAGCAACGATGATATAAGTTTACCGGCGCTCAGGTACGTTAACCGTGTAGCAGTTTCCAGGACACTGAATGACAGTGTAATTATATGAAGACGGTATGGCACGAGAGCATGAAGTGGCGAGCCCGCGCAAAGTACGTTGGATACAGAGTGCAGAGCGTGGCTCAGGAAGTAACAATGGAGAAGTGCTCGCCAAGCGTCACAATGACATGGGTGGGCGTCGCACGGGGTTCATTGAACGCCATTGTGAATCTTCAGGTAGGCATGGGATAGTTTTTACCTTGTGTCGTTTAAGCCCCATTGCGTAGTGGCTTGGATTTAGCAAAGTGTTCGACAGTTCTTCTACTCTTCATGTTAAGAGACTGAACATCTTTTTTAAGCAATGCATTGATCTAAATGAGTTTTTTTATTAATCCACAGAATACATCGAAAAAATGAAATAGTTGGCTGTATCAACAGTATTATAATAATGAAACGTTGCTGAAATTGTAGTATGGTTAATAGTTTGGATAGTTGATACTTTTACTGAAACGTTTAAGTAAATAAAAACACGTATCGTTTCAGCGCTATAACAGAAACAATAACAGAAATTGCTAACTAGGTTACAGTTTTTCACATACCTACAGCAGACGTGTGTATGAAACATTGCGGTAAATGCGTCCTATTTGAGAAGCATGTTGTATATTTTGTGATTTAAAACAGTCCGCATCGCAGTGCTCCCCAGCTGTGTTCCATGCTCCGACACGTGTTGTCGCAGTTAAATATAACCACCAGTTCAACGCACGAGGGGGCCCGGAGCTTGCAGCTTACCTACTACAGTTATGGCAGAATACAGCTCAAAAACATTCGGAAACGCGTACTATTTTTTATTCAGAAAACGCGTCGCAGTTAAATTTGTAGTCACAAAATGCGCAATGGTAAATACGCAATCATAAGATACAGAAAGATCGATAAATGGTTTCAATAATATTATGGTAGTTTAAACGTACTCTTAATAGTTTGCTGCTTTCATCAGATAAACAGGTTGAGTGACTTAATCGTAAACACGCCTTGAGCATATTACGAGTGAATGGGATATAGCAAATAGATAAAACGAGACGAGAGAGGAACGTACGCCCAAAGTATTAAGTTTACTGTAAAGCACATCAGACTTTCATATATCAAATGGGTATAGAATATAAAAATTATACTACTTTTTACTTACATTAGGTAAGCGAGTAACGAGAATAAGCGACTTTCGAATGTCATCGGGATTCGTGAAATACTAATGCTAATTCTTTTTGCAATATTAGGTTCAGATTAAAATAAAGAGTGCTATTTAAAAAGATCGCTAACTATTTATAGGAACAAACATGCCGCCAATAAGCCTTATGGTTCATATTGTAGCCTTCTATTTAGATTTTAAAAAAGCGTCTTATGTATAAGTGCGTATGGAGGAACTTACTGGCTGGTGCCTGTAAAAGTTGCGAAGTTTTATATCAACTTTTACTCAGGGAGCTGCATTGCTGCGATTTGTAACAAAACTGTTCCATTTTACGAAAGAGCAATAAATGGCAATGCCATTAATAAAGGAAATTGTGAATGTGAATTTGTAACAGAGCTTCGTTTAGTACATCTTTTTCGTGCCGTCCAATAACGCTTTGTGTACGTGGATTTTTCAGTATCTTTTCTTAGGCGAATGCAGCGTCGTTAATTAGGTGACGCTCTTCGTTGAAAGTTTTATTATAGGCTATTGTTAATAGCAAATAACTGTGACAATGGTTAATTATACTACAGTAATTAATGTGTATTGATGTATACCACGTGTAAAGACAAATAGTTATGCGTTTAGATTACCGCATTTCCGTATAACATCTATTACATCAATATAAGAATGCAAAACAAAGTAAAGTATGGAACAGGTACATTAATTAACGTTTTGATAAACTTTTTGATAATAATAGCAAAAAGTGGAGATTTTGTCCACGATAACCATGTAGCAAAAATCATAGATAGCGTAATAAAGTCGGTACACAATTTTAAAACAAATGGTTGAAGATTTGAGTATATACAAGATTCATCGATTTATGATCAATATTTGAGTTCATTTTGTTTCTTAAAAGTTCTGGATGTTACTACAAACTATTCTATTTTATATCTGAACTAATATAAACTGCATGAAAACGATTACGCTCGCACAACTATTTTCTTAGCACAACAAAAGCTTTATAAAGGACAATACAAGAACACGTCAACACGATGATATGCTAGGCGGCTTTGATTTACAAGAATGATATGTATAGTGCGCGAGCATGTGAATAACCCGAGTTTTTTAACATACGGTTACCACTTTAAAATAGAGACAAAGAGGTTCGCACGACCTTGTCGGCGTGTGCCGTGCTGGCGGAGGCTGACGAACGCGGAAACGTCTAACGAACTACCGCCTATCAGCCTTACGAATTCTGTTGGTAAGCGATGCTCATTCGTTTAGTTGTGACTTCCCATAACCTCTAACGACTAGCGTCGGTCAGCAATGCTAGATGTTGTCTTTTTATTTTTATTATATTAATTATTCTATGTAATGTAGGTAATTAAATAATTTTTCCTGTTTCCGTATGCAATTTTGAGTATTTAGTATTGAGAAGTATGGACAAGGCAAAAAAGAAGTGATGGCCACAATGAAGCCACAAAGTCGTAAATTCCGTACGTATTATTACGAAACAAACTGTATTTTTTGTTAAATAAAGTTATAACTGTAATATTATAATAACACTTAATGAAATTGTAATCAATAAATATTGCGTCTATGTAAAACTAAGATCATAAAAGTAAAATTATAGCTTTAGTGTGGGTTGTTTAGGTTGGTGACGATAATTACAGCTTTGGTAGCTAACTTTCAATGATAACTTTACAAACAGCGCCAACAACCTTAAACTTCGCGGGCGTCGAATAAATCTTCTTTTATCGCAGCCTCGTCCGCTTTACAGAGCGTGTGTTAGCAGTATTTAGCGAGTTTTAGCAAATTACAGTTCACTTCGTAGAATTTAGAACGCTTCCCGACCTGTGTCACGAGTAATTAACCGAATTACGGTCCAGTTATAGCTGACGAAATTCCATAATATTTACCTAACGAGCAATGTTGCATAGCTGTTTTCAACGTGCATTAAAGCGTTTACACACACTGCGCTAAGTTAGGTTTAAAGTAGTCTGAAATTATTTAAAGGGTTCGTATATTATTAAAAGGGTTAAGGCCTTATAATAACTTGTTATATTGGAAAATATAGTACTTATTTAAGATTATAATATTATAAATGGGAATGATTTATATGTATGTATGTTACGAATAAACTCAATTCAAATCAAATCGTGGAAATTACAATGTTACATTATCCCTAAGTAACATCATCCATCCATCAGCTTTTTGATGTCCACTTCTGGACATAGGCCTGCCCCAAGGGGGAGAATTGCCATAGTCACTATATTTTTTTACTAGGAAATGTTTAAAATAAATGTCCAAGCGAAACCAGGACTGAACCCTAAAACAAACTACCGCAAGGAGCTAATACCAAATATAATACTGTGTGTAGATTATACTATAAAAATAATCTAATAGAGGTTAAACATAAAACGACGTTACTTTGCGGAAGTCCATAACCACAATATAAATTATAAAATAGTTTGCATAAATTCGCGGTTAAGATGGCAAGACTGGTTTCTAACATATTTATACGTGTACATAGCAAATACAATTTTGTATTTATTACCTTTACATCTTGGTTTAATTATTCAATAAATTACAATGTGTAATATTGCTTTTGAGGATAAAATTACCAGGAATTAAGGATTTTTTACGCTACGGTATAACAAACGGGATATTGGTTAATCTATCAAACAATTATCCCTTGACTAGATGGCCTATCCACGTTTATAGACTTAATAAAATATGGCGTAATAATTGTAAATTCTGATTTTTTGAACGATCCCACACCATAACACCGAGGAAGTTTATCCTACAATTTTCACGTGAGCGAAAGCAAAACAGCGTTTAAATCGTATTGTGGCTATTGCAAATCCAGGTGGTGTGAAAGGAATTTAGCCGGTGGCGAGTCGTGCGGTGAGGGAATTTAGCAAGTGGTACCGGTCGAACGTACTTCCGAATATTCTCAATAGAGACGACAGAAAACAAAACTAGACGTGGATTCTTATATTATATAATACATGTTGGTATTGTCAACATGTACATCAGGCTGATAGTGGTTTAACAACAAATATATTTCCCCCGAATTATTGCATAAGGTCAATTCGATATAAAGGATTAAAGAGATAATCGAATTGAGAAGGTTTACAAACCGAAAAGTTAGCATCGTGAAAGTTTAGAATTTACTGGATAAAATTTAGTAGTTATTGCAATTTTTAAACTCTTCTTTGTATTATATATGTCATCGTAATATTGTAAATACCGTTAGATTATAATCATCTCGCACACTGATTGGTTGAACATGATGAATCTAATCTATTTAAGGTAGGGTAGTAGTTAGTAAGGGTACCTCCCTTACCTAATATAACCAATCAGGGAAAGCCTTCGGACAGCTGTCGACAAGTTATTTTTTTAATCTTATTAGGTATCTTTGTTTTTTTTTTATTCCTATAATACTCAATATATATGCCACCGTAAAATTGTAGATATCGTTAGATTATAATCTATCTCGCTAGATGTAAACAACAACAGATGTCATGGGCTGCAGTAGCCACTTATCATCATGTGGCCTACATGCTCGTGTAAAAATTGTGAATATAAATATAATTTTTAAAGCTATTAAAAGCTTAAATTTTTAACACGTGGATTTAAAATTTTATTTTGTAGCTTGCGTGGAATATTCAAATAAAATAGTATAAGGGTTAGTGCGGTTAAATGAATACGCATTGTGATTTCTTGCAATTTCATGCAAATTACCGTAACCTTTTACATTACATTACTTTTGTTCACATTACATTGCAAATTTTTATTTTGGAGCAGAATATGACATTTACCTACATCAAATCAAACTTCAAAACTATCTTTCTGCGGTTGTAAAAGATATTGGATAACATCATCAGTCCGAAGTGATTACCGTTAACGAGAATTTATCGATCTATTAATTTTGACTGCGGCCTGATATGCGTTTCTTGTTAATAATTGTACATGTTCTTAACCTACATCTACAAAACAATTTAAAATAATGACTTATTACGGTATATAGACATTAATATCGTGTACAGTAAGTAAGTAAACTTTACTTTGTGTTAATAAAATAAAATGTTTAGGTTGATAATCATTTCTTCTGCTTCGTACTAATTAGTAAAGTAGGGAAACTAAGTAAATTGCTTGCCAATTTCCTGTTTGAATGTTAGGTAGGCGGTGGCGTTCGAAACCACCTGTCTGCTGAGTTTCGGCACAACGCTACGCTATGTTTGTAACAGGTAGTTTATTTACACTATTTATTTGTTCTACTTTACATTTGAATGAAGTGAAATATAATTACTGATTCAACAACATGGAATTTTTTTAACCAATGCATTAAAACTGCCTCGTTCAATTGTTACTAAAATTGGTTTTACAATCATAAATGTTTTGTAATCCCATATATATTGACGTGTTTTATCTTTATATACCTACTCGTTTAACTAAAATAAAGTAGCAGGTGTCGCCTTAGAAGGTACGGAAGGAAAATAAATTCTTTAATCCGGAAAGTATGTTAATTGTTTTTTTTCAGTTTTGTGTTTCAAAATGAAGTATATAATATGTCATTCCGTGAAGACAATTAAATAAAACAAGTACCATCTCATAATATGATTGCTCCACTTCATTATTCTAAAATTACATAGGTATTTTTCTACTTTTATTTGGAATTGTTGTTCGATGCGAGATTTGTAATATTGTAAAACACAAAATTTAAATAGGTTACAGAATAGAACCAAATAGAACACAGAACAGAGACTACTTGTACAAAACTATCACAGTAAGTAGTGGGTTCAAATGGCTATTGTGGTAAAGTGCTCAGTGGTAGATATTCCGAGGGTAAAGGGGCGGTGCAGCAAGTGGCTCTCTGACACTCACCACACGTGTTTCCAAGCCCGCTTCGGTACACTGAACTCCGACAGATATAATGTTGCCGGTTCGAGGAAACGGCCCGAGAGCGGACGACGGTCCTTTACTAGCACTCTTAATGGAACTCCTAAACTACGCCTCGAATTTTTCATCCCATCCATTGAAAGATTGATGAGGACTACAATGAGTTTCCTCAATAAATTAATCCTTCAGAACTTTTAGTTGCTTCATTTCTTGCACGAACAAAAATGAAATTCTACGTACAAAGTTAGCTTCATAATCTTTCCAATATACAATACTATCAAAAGTAGATTAAGCGTTTTACTGCAACAACAAGCGGATGTAAGCGACCGTCGCGTGTTACCATTTACCTACAAACGTCAAATTACAATATGAATAATCGATACGCCCACTGAATATTACAAATATAAAGAAAGCTTTTTAAAAAAAATCCTTATAGTTTTTGATTATTTTGAATTCGGAATCTTAACAAGGGTCGGCAGTTACATGTTTTTTCTTGGTCAATAGGAAATGTTCATTCCAGATAAAACGAGAAGAGCAGCAATAAAATAAATGTAACATTTGAAGCGGTATTTCCAAGTACGAGTTCTTTGAAAGTGCCATATCTTCGTTACATTTGCGAGCGAGTGGTCGGCGCTCGACAACTCCAAGGGGAAACGGGATAGATTGTCATTGTGGAAAACTCTTCCGGGAAATAAGCTGGAGCCACAATCGTTTGCCAGAATTTGCAGTTTCATGTATAAAACATTACTGCACGAGTGTTCAAAATTGTATGTGCTGTAATTTATTGAGCATAGCTTATTATGATGGCATGAATTATGAATGTTATTTCTGGAGGCAGCTCAATGATAAAGATTAATACTCGTATCAAATTCAGGAAGTGTATTAGAAACATCATGCCCACTAGTTCATATTTTTATCACGTGTTGGCGCCTCAACATTATTTGGTACAAAAATTGGATAAAGGACTATTCTCCATCGCGCATCAATTCATAACATGATCGCTACTAAACTACCAACGTTTCGGGTTCCATATAGCGACCATGAGCGTCGAACGACGCGGGTGGTACGCCGCGTTGAATATAAACGGCCCGGTAACTATTACACGGCTACTAGTATAAGAGTGCCACGGCTCCAAGAGTTCATTAGGATCCATTTTAGTACGACAGCTGTGGGGCGGCGTAGCAGCATCCGATCGGTTTAAGTATTAAAAATATATTGAATATATATCACTACTCATACGCAAGGCTTTTACTATTAGTTATGTACTAATAATACAAGACTATTTATGTTGAGCAGTAGAACTTTCAACGAGCCAAAGTTGTTGGATTTGTTTGCAGATTTAATTTTTGTTTCGGAAGATTTAATTTTACTTAACAAAAACCACATCTGCAAGCTGATATTTGTATGCAATTACACGAAAAGAATTTATTAGTGACCCACCGAGATAAAAGTGAGCGAATTTATTGTATTCGACGACAGGCAGTATCTCGTGCCCCTAATCTGTCTAGATCGATACAGGAACAAATCTTGGTCCCATAATTTAAAATCGTATTTTCATGGTAAAGCATATTCATATTATGCTCTCAAGTTACAAGACTAGTATCGATACACAAGAAAACATTCGCAAAATCGATTTTATATAAAAGTTGAGACAAGACATTGATCACGCAATAAATAACAATAAGAGCAATCTGAAGGAAATAGTAATAATTTTATAGTTGTTTTTAGTAAAAAGCAGGTCAAGGTATTAAAAAATAAGGAAAACATTTTCTTTTACAACCAGGTTAGTAAACTGTGTCTGTCGATAGCTAACTTTTAGCACGGTTTTATCAAATTAGCCTTCGAAAGTGATGAAACGGATACGAAAACGGATTAAGGCGAGCTGTTGGTAGCAGCCACTTTTTCAGGGCACCCTATTCGTTTGGATCTGCAGTCCGTCCATTCGTCTGCGTCTGTTCGCGGCTTAACTTAAAAATTAT
>DWFC01000234.1:0-12202 GCA_018247075.1 Hasora chromus | reverse complement strand
TTGTAATTTTAAATAAAAGTGCAAACAGTAGTTTGTAAAGTACTTGAAATGTACCGAGTGACGAATCCGAGTTATTCCAGTTTTCAAAATTCGATAATAATTACCTACTTCGAAAAGTTATTCGAATAGTTCGAAAATTCTGAAATTAATTGTCAGATCGCGAATTAATATATTAAATTTTGAATAAAATAATAATAATATTAGATTCGATACAAGTAATTCGCAAATTCGAATTATTCACACACCCGTACAGAGCAGTTGTCTAGGCTGAAAATGCACCTGACAGTTACAATACAAACAACAAACAATACATAAGTTTTATTTTGAATTATTATAAATAAGTGTATGAGGAAAAATATCTAATATCTTTTTTATAATTATTACTGATGTTTTATTGTTTGTTCGTTATTCATGAAATTTAATTTAGTAATTTTCCTCAGCTTAATCTCTGACGGACATCTTAAAACTCGTAGAATAATGTTCCTGCATATCATTGCTTTTTCCTAAATTCAAACTGTATTTGAATATTGTATCTTTACTTAATTAGTAACATGTAATACTAGTAGTGTTGTATAGTAAGGCATAACAAATAACATTAGAAAAGAGGGGCGCACGTAGGAGCAGTGTTTTGAAATATTTTAATGATGCACATAATTTTATTGATTAATGTTTAATTCACATTTAAAATGTATTCCAATTCTGTCAATTTTTTGATATGTAAATAGATTTTATTGTTGGGTCAGTCTGCTTGCTATAACTATGATTTCTAATGCTACTTGAATAAAAGGAAAAAATGCATTAAGGTAATTCAGTCCCATACAAACTAATTGCACAAAAATTAAGATAATATAATAGAAAAAATACATAGATACAATATTCAAAACATATTAAGTCTAGTTTGATTTCTATCTTTTAGACGCTGACTACATATTTAATCAATTTGTGACCCGAATGTAGCTTTACTCTCTTGATATGATATATGATAGATGTGCTTTGGAAATTGATTTAGTAATGCCTTATTTTGCAAACAATGTATTTAAATAGTTAGTTACTTCATTGATAATCCATAAATAGGGGAATTTCAACAAGCAAAGTTCTAGTGGATTCTAGTTAAATACAATCACCGTTTTGGTTACGGTTTCGTCTGCGAGAAAATATTCATACATATAAATAATCACAATAATTTTTCCTTTCAAATTTTAACTCACCATAGACGTAAGGACAGAAAAGACCTAAAATAGAAGAATAATTCGTCGATATGCTATATGATATTTTTATAACCCAATCGAACTTTATATCGTTACAAAAGAAATATTAATTGTAGAACTTTTCTATCTCTTTAAAGCATTAAAAAATTACGCTTAAAAATTATTCATTATTAATTAATTTGAGGTTCTGACTTTTTGAAGTTTGTTATTTATCTTGAAGGTTATAAAGTAATCAAGAAATGCAAAGAAATAACCACTTATGATTTGTGCAGGAACTTAGAGCAGTAGAAATTTGGTAAATTAAATAAGTAATGAACAATTTTAATAAAAACATAGGAAGGAAAATTTCAAGTTTGAAAATTTACAAAATATTGTTCCTTTCCAATCATATATCAGAAAAATAATATAATAGGTATTTTAGAATTGTGAGAATATTTTAAATATAGAAATGGGAAAACTAAATGCTTTTGTTTTAAAGTAATGCAGAACTATTGAAAAGTAGGTGTATCAAATTGTGGTAGATGGAATAATAATTCTATATATACATGTAAATAGATGACCTGGTGAACTTCGTACCGCCCTTTCATTCTAACAATAAAAATTGGTCAGTTAACGCTATACCGGAAATGTCAAATGCTTAGCAACAGAAATCAACACTAATAATATTGTTCTCTCCTTCATGTACTTCCTGCATGTTGATGCAAGTGCACGGACTTGAATCTTTGAAAACGCTATAAACCAAAAAGTGATTTGTGATTTATATGTGTGATATGTGATATGAAATGATATTTTCTGTATTAAATACAAATATTTGAATATAAGAATTGAGTGAATAATTAATTGTTCGTGCATGATTTATTGTAATTATGAATATTATTTATTTATGACACAGCTCTACGTTACAATCATTGTAGCTACCTGTAAGTACTAGGTTGCATTAAAAATATGGATATTTGTTAAATGTGTTTGGAAGTTAACTCATTTGCTTGTCGGGCCTGTGATCAACCGCTCATTGAAATTCAGTTTTCTGATAATTCATAATCGAAAACACTACTGATGATAATCTCATAATAATATCAATATAAATATTTATAATACAAGAAGTATTATTCAATAGAATAAGTCCTAATATTTCTTTACCTTAGTTAAATTATTAATAGGTTTTTAGTGCATAGTTGACTTCAATTATTACAGTCGGCGCGTGACGCAGCGCAGTACGCCAATTTCACGAGCTATGTTTCACGCCTACGTCCGTATTCGACACATGCGCTCATATAAGGTACAGTCTAATTCATAAAACATTACTTCAATGTTATTCACCAGTTTATAATTAGTATCGTTTTTGTTTTATTTTGAGTCCGCGTGTTGTTTGTTATTATTTGGATTAGTAATCATGCCTCGTGGACGCCATTGTTTGCGTCGCCAGGCACGAAAATATGACGATTTTGAAGGAGTGGAGTGGAGTTTGAATGGCGTAGCGCCATGGTAAATGAATATAAGTTTTATTTATTAATATTTTATGACATCCCTACTAATATTATAAATTCGAAAGTAACTCTGTATGTCTGTAACGCTTCCATACGTAAACCAATTAACCGATTTGATTAAATTTGGCACATAGGTAAACAATAGATTGGAAAAATACGTAGGTTACCTTACTAATATTTAAATCAATTGGAAAAGGTGATTAGACATTGCACAAAAGCAAAATAACACCTGATACCAGATCATAATAATTGGCTTTTTGACTGTACCGTGCGCTTCCAGTGAACCAATATGTAATTAGGGCGGTCAAATTTGATTAGACTATTGAGAGTAGCCCTACTTATAATTTGCTTTATTCCTACATTAAATATTCTGAGATTTTGTCTTTGCCTGCATTATTTTGAGGATTGGAACCTAAAGAAGGCTACAAAATTCATAAGTCCGTGATTTCTAGATATAAGCCATGGAAAAGACTAAAAATTAAAACTAGTAGAAAATTATAAGATTATGTTAAAAAAAAACTAAGAAGTAATTAAGAGGAATGGTCCGTACAATAATAAGCAGACTTCACAATGACAGACAGAACCACAAATTTTCGGTTTTGTCAGTTAAAAAAGAGCTCAAAGTGACGCAATTTAATAAACTCATTTAGTAATGGTGGCTATAGCTGTAGCATGTGTAACACGACTTTAGCAAATTAATAGTTGTGATTAAAATGTAAAGATTCTTCAAAAATATAAATTTAACTGGGATACAATTTACAAACCTCAGCATTATTTTCATTAAATAACTATAATACCTTATTGTGATTAACATCTCCTGAAATGTGCTAACACAACAACAAATGCACAAAACTTTCAGCATGTATATCTATAGTTGTTCAATTAGCACACTCACACGAAACAACTGCCAAAACTTGTTCAAGAATGGCAGTCGTTTGTGACATCAAGCGAGGTGGTGTAATGATGACGGTACTTACATCGTCGCTGTCGTATTCTTCGATCTTAGCAGTAAGGCTGACGCCCTGCGCAGCGCTGTTCTTAGTGGCCATACGAGCTAAGTTTTCTAGGTACTCATTATTCATGTCCTCAATGTCGTCCTCGTCGCTCGAAAGGACAACGCCTGAAATAAACATTTTTATTATTGCAGTGATCTTTTGTATGAAATACAATATTGATTTAGTATGTTTTTTTACTCATAAATAAACTATGTTATAATAATAGAGGACTCAACATACCTTCTTCGTCATCATCCTCTTCTTCTTCAGAAGATGATTCGTCATCTCCTTCGGCCTTGAGCTCGTACGCGCGCTTTAGTCCGTCGAATAGCACAAGACAAGAGGGCAGTAGCTTGGGAACCACTTCGTCGAGGTTCGGTCTCTGCGGGCCCATCTCCAGTAAGGTGCAAATGCCAAGGACGCACAGTTTTCGGTCGTGTAGCCTACAAACAACATTTTATTGTTAGTACCTCAAGATGAAGACAATTTTCTTTAATATTCTCGAATAAAGCTGAAATAAATCTCATATAAATCCTCTCCAAGTTAGTAGTTAGTTTATAATTATGATTGAATGCAACAGATTTCCTTACCCCATGAAGCAATCAATGTCATGGATCCATTGACTGATAAAGTGCTGCGTTATTGATGCATTCGGGACTGACTCCTGTAGTGAGTTGAGGATGGTAAACAGGATGTGCGGGTTGTAATATAGTACCGCAATCAGCACCTGGTATCAGAACAAGTGGTTTATTAAGCTGACTGTAAATCTGATATACAAAGTTAAATTAGGCTGCCACATTAATTTAAATCTTTCGAAATTGTAGGCAATCAAATTATTAAGAAATATCATTTCAATGATTTAAATTACCTGAAGGAGCATTGTCCTAAGTTCAGAGGTCTTGACCTTCCTGGTGAGCCTATTGAGCACTAGCTCTACGAAAGATGGCAGGCAACTGTCAATCTTGCCTGAGCACTGCAGGACAATCACTTCTAGTAGTTTAGCTGCATGTATCTCAGCTTCATCTTCAGAGTCCCAGTTCAGAATCTAAAATGAAATAATAATAAATATTAGCTTGTGTTATAACAGTATGAGATTCATTTGATGTATATCGGTAATGTAACAGAGGTAATTCCACAAAAGAGAATGACAAATAATTATTTTGCTTTAATCTATTACATAAAAGTAAATAAAACCGAATTATCTTTCTGTGATTCTGAAATAACAGTATTTTTCTGATTTCCTATAATTATTTGCACATTACTAAAACCTAAACATCATTTTTATTTGTCTGGCTGGGTCGATGTCGACAGGTCTCTCTGTGGGAAATCCCGCTGGCATGGGACTTAGTAAAAAGTAACATAGATTATTTTTTATACCTATTTTTGACCCGGTTTAGATACAGTGGGCAACAGTTAATACATAAATAAATTAGCTCCTCATATTTCCTTTCATTATAGCACATAGACTCGCAACCACCAGGTAGCAATAAGCTGAGCATTATTATTATACTGCGATAACGCTCAGCAAATACACCTGATTTATATTCTTAGAATGCAAAGTTTGCAGGTTAGTATCCTACCTACCTATTAATTGCCAAGCTAAGCTTGAAGCTTCATCTACAAATTTGATTTATTTAATAAAAATATCACTCTTCTTAGTATTACTTAAGATCTTTTATGACCCTTTATATGATATGTTACGCAAAGCTAATCCTAAAGCATCATAAGTGTCGCCAGCCCATTAACACAAATGTCGAGGTGGAATAACATTATCGCAAATGCTTACAAGATATATACTAGTCATCAATGAATAAAAAATAGAGTAAAATCGCTAATAAGGCATGCATCTTTATTGTAGTGTAAATAAGTAATAAATTATTTAGCAACTCAAAAAAATGTACATTTAAAGCAATAATGAAATCTACAAATATATTGATACAACTTATACAACCAAAAAATTATTAAAATAAGCAAGCAAGCATTTTCATGAATTCACAGGTAAATTAAACAATGGTGACAATTGAGACTGTTCAGTTTATATTAAAATATACTAAATTGGTCTGCACTTATTTAAATTAATACAAAAGGATGAAATCCCCATACTTAATTAATGGCGGCACAACGGATAAATGTGAAAATATCTGAGTACATATATTTTTCCAGGGATCACCCCAAAACGTCCAGGTGGACAGACTTAAACATATGAGTCTCTAGGTACCATAATAGAACATAGGCTACTAAATTTTAACCAGTGGGACAATATTTTTTTAAACTTTTTCTAATATTATATGATTCAAAATGATACAGTTGCTAAGAATCTGACATTATGTCAATAGCATTGCAATGCATGCTAGCCAGTAATGCAATATATTCTAGCTGATAAGTGTGACAATGAGTTAACATTTTTATTACCCTAAATAGCACAAAGCCTACGATTAATTTGAGAAACGCAAAGGAGACTTTTAGCAAGCATTGTATAACAAAATAAATCACTAGATTTTCCCTTAGCATTATTGCCATTTGATTATTCTACTGACTTAAACCACCCTCAGCGATGGTAAAAATGGTGGTGGTCAGTATTCAGTACCCAAATGATTATCCAACATAGTTGTAAATTATTTTATAAGAAGTTAGTTCAAGAAATAAAATATTTAAAACCTAAGAAGTTTATATTATTTGATGACCATTGTACTTGCTATTACTGTATGAATATGAAATTTTTGAAGTAAAACTTACCACTTTGATCATGTTGAAGACTGCCAGAATGTGGTTATCATTAGAGAGGAAGGCGTTAGTGTCGACTGTCACATAATTGTGTAGAACTGGCATCATGTCAGTGAAATAGTCATATCCATCCTTTTCAAACACCTTGTAAATTAGCTCCAAGACTTTCCACATGTCCTCTGATATGGTTTTTGCAGTCAAGTTGCATAACAGTGTAAGAGCTTCTTCATAATATTCTGAAATATTGAAGCATAACTTTAGATAGTTCGTAAAAACCATGAAGTGTTCTTTTTAAAGTTTTAAATGATATTTTTAATTTTTTTAAACTTTAGGCTATGTGAACTTACCAAGGATATTATGGTGTAATATGTGTCCTACAACACGAAGTACAGTTTTCTCCATCTGTGCCATGATTTCAGGATCGTCTTCCATGGCATTCAATACAGTTTCCATTGTGTTGAGAAGACCCATTGCTGTTATTGCCTTTTCATCTGATCCTGAATCAGTTTCAACAACTTTGCTGAATGTTGTAGCTAAATGCTCCATAATCTCAAATGCCATATCCTTCAGCTGGGATGTGTATAGTGGTACTATTTTTTGCAGCACACTGGCAACATTGTCATTTTCAGTTTCTCGGATGACTTTCAGTAATTCAGATGTCACTGATTGCACTTGGGGTTCCAGGAGAACTCGTGTTCTTTCTTGTGAAGACAGGAGAGTCTGTAAAGCAATTGCAGCCTCCACTTTCACTGGCAAATCTGTGTCATTGAGTATAGCATTCACGGTAAGAGCCACTGATTCAGCCAAAAGAGTTTCACTCTTAAACCAGACAGTGGCAAAACTGTGAAGTGCCCAGCAAGCTCTGGCTCTCATGTAACCATAGGGACTGCGAAATTCTGGCAATACATACTGACTGATCAGGCTTTCCACCTGTGCCTTGTATGCCTTCTTCTTCAGTAGCAAATCACTGAGAGTCCCCATCATGTGCAACGCACCATCTTTCTGTCTGGGCATCTCTAAGCCTTGCCCTGTCAACACTTGCATGCAGAAGTGCATTGTTCGTTCCAACATTTCCTTCCTCTTCCGGCAACATGATATAAGTAATGTCTGTGCTGCAGTCACTGGAGATACAAAGTCTTCAAATATATCTGCAAATAAGTTGAAATTTAATTGAGATTACTATTAATACCCACATCAGATCATTATATTGTAAATAAACTTGCCACACATACCGAACTTGATCCTAATAAATTCATGAGGATCAGTAAACCACAGCTCTTCATCGGCATCGGAGTATGACATCAATGGGAAAAGGACATCTTGGACAATGGCAAACATGTGTGGCTTCAGCAGCTTCCATGAATGAGAATGACTGACACTAAAAGGAAATCATAGTATAAGTAAAATTATAAGTAACAATATAGAATATATATTTTAAACAATAAAGAAATGTAGATACCTACCACTGATCAATGTAGCCAAGGGTCAGCTGCAAGACACGTGGTGACACATACATCTTGTTCCGGTACTGATCCAAGATCCGAAGAAGCACTTCTAGAATACCTCCAGTGAAAGTTGACAGATACCATTCTGCAAATTGCACATATTCTTCACGAGTGTTGACAGGACTGCCATATCTATGGAAAAATAAAAATGTATTTTTATGCATTTAGTTATAAGTCAATGATACCATATTATACTATTGGTGTTATAATGAAAGTATCTATTATTGGGAAGGGTTTCCAAATCTTTAAAAATTATGTTAGTTCTCATGAAATCTAATGAAGATAATGCATAACTATTTTATACCTTTCAAATAGTCTGTATACAGTGTGCACGGCCCATTTCTTACACTTCCACCAAGGGAGCTCCATGCGCTCTTCCTCATCAACCTGCAGTGTGTGTTCAGGGACAGGTTTCTCCACCTGCAGTCTCAGTATTTCCATCCACTTGGTGAATACTTCCTTAGTGATCAGGTCCATTGGTAACACAAACTGTAAATAATGGTTATGGTATTATTATTTATTGCTACAATGAACTAAATGTTGCTGATCTTTATTGTCCAAATCAATTATGTCACAACTTTTATGCAACTTTATTTATCTTACCTTTACAAGGCCAAAAAAGCACTTGAGGATTTGTTTTTGTATCAGTACGGACTCTACAGCCTGGTCTCCCTGGAGATTCACCATCAGGTTGTATATCATGGGCAGCAGCAAATTCATAGCTTCAATCAGAGGAGCCCTCTTCTCTCCCACATGGTACTCATAGCATTTTATTAGCTGGTAGAGGCAGAGCAGAGCACCCATCCAGCAATTTGGCTCTGGATTTTGTAAATAAATGTGGATCTTGTCCACAATCTGGGTCCAGCGAGTTGGGAAGTCATTCTTTATGATGGATTTCAAGCAAACACAGAGCTGAACCCTAATTATTTCTGGTGCTGACACCACAGCCTCCACAATTATGTCCCTTATCATGGCCCGGTCCTGCACGTGGACACAGAAGGGGATAGGTTCCCCATCTTCTGAATCCTTCTCCTTCCACCCTGATGTAATCAAATTCTTAAGGTACACAACTCCAGCTTGACGTATTGGTATGGACACTTCATTTGACATAACCACTTGAAGCAGGGAAGGAGCAAACCCAATTATCTTGTGAATCTATAATAAAAAAAAAGGTTTTGTATCATTTATTTTTGATGAATAATTTGAAATTTAAATAATGATCATAAAATTTTGAATAATGGCTTTAACTCCTGGATAGCAATCATCATTTGAGTTTGAATCTCCTTTTTTTTTCACATAATCATAGGAAAAAATGTCATAGTAATATTTAACACCATTAACAGCAGCATTAAATGTACTGTCTTCTATGTATATATATATTTTGTTCTTATTAATCGTTTTTTCTTGAGTATACACCTATCATTATTATAAATTAATTATTGTGAATCTTGAGGAATAAATCAAATGAATGAATAGCAAACTAATCTCCTAAATTTAGATTGATATAATTTTCAACATTTTTGTATGTATTTGTAAAGGTTTTTTATTAAAATTAAACCAATTTAGTTTCATATTCATGTTAATAAAAGTGTGGGTTGTTATTGAATCTAAGAAATTAGTATGAATATAAACTATCCAATGTTCAATATGTATTCAAACAACAAAGTTTGTTTATGAAAGAGGGTAAAAATTGTTACAGAATTTCAAAGATTATGGTTACAGAATTGAAAACAATAGCTAACTATTTAAATCGTTCTCATAACATCTAAAAGACTAATCTTGTACATATGAAAGGAAATCATAAGTAACATTTGTAAGTTTCCATCCAAATGTTCAACAAACTCAAAGTGTGAATGTAAATAAGTGGTCTAATACATAAACAATGAGGCTCCAATGCTGATCAACTCAGTCTGAGCAGTTCAGCAAAACATGTTAAGCATGAAATTAGAATCTATATGTTTTGTGTAGATATATACTAATTAGCATATCATATCATTGGCATATATTCTGGCCGTGATGTAAATCAATAAACTATCTGTCATCGAAACAAACTACTACTAGCGCCAAAATGGTAACTTCAACGACATTAGGAATGTATTCTCATTTTAGCGCAAACTCATCCAGCGATATGCAAAATCACTAAATCAAAGCGGTGAACTTCATGTGATTTATTTTAGCATTTCTAATGTAATGCCTCGAAGATATTCAATTTAGGAGATTTTAGGTTAAATGTCAAAGGTAACAATGTAAGCAGATTTTCAATAAACGGAAATGATTCGTTTACAAAGAATTAAACATGTAATTAGGAGTAATACCAGCGCGGTATTGTATTACACGTACATGGTGGGAATATTGTATGATAGGGAATTTTCTTCATGGGTATTTGACAGTCGGTATAATTTAGTCGCGTTGTAAATTTCTCGAGCATGTGGGTGAGAAAACTGACTTACCTGGGAAAGCTGTTCCTCTGCTTGCTGCCTCTGATTTGGATCAATCGTGGCACGCAATATTTCCGTTAGCTTTCTGGTATCCATTTTGGCTTATTTTACATCAAAATCGCAAGAAATATAAAATTTTCACGGGGGGCATGAGCCGCCACCGCCGGGCGTGGAAGTAAAAAGACAAAAGATATATTGTCTATGGAAATCGATCACGTGACTTTTGGAAAGCCTACTACTCACTTACAAATTCCAAAAAATACTGACCCTAGAATTCCAAAAAAGTAATCTCGCGGACACATTGTTATGTGCTCACTCAAACTAATTGAATAAATAAATAAATAATTATCCATACTTATAATTACACAGTAGGGTGGTCAATTCTGCACATTGAGTATATTTTCACAATTAATATTGAAGGATGATTGGTGATCGATACTGATGCCAAAAATGCATTATCATTCATTTTTTATGTGTCTGTTTTTCAGTCTGTATATGCACGGATTGGTCAAAAACTACTAAAAGGATTTTATTCAAACTTGGTACGATTGTAGTCTATACTCCTGGGCAAATTAGAGGCTATATAACATATTAACATATCGCTTACAGATATAGGAGCTGAGCAGTGACGTTAAATTTGAAACAAGTCGGACGAAAATTCCACGAATTCGATGCAGGCGGATTCGCAGGCACAGCTAGTTTATAATATATATGCTAAATTTCATATGCAAATTAATTATTGATTTATAAATTGTTTTTACAGACATGCTGTCCAAATTATCTTTACAATTCTAAAGATGATTGATTGATGATTTTTTTAATGACATCTGTGTTGTTGGCTGCATTATCAACGAAAAAGTTTAAACAGGGTAACACACAGACAAGCCGGCTGAGCCGGCTTACGATATTCTTTTTTCAAATGAAGACCGCCAGATGCATGACGATACATCTATGTGTTGTGAGCATGGTCTTACATACAGATCTAGTAACATCAACATCGATGCCAACGACATACGGCGGCGTTAACGCGTTAAAAGAAGAGTGATAAGACGAACGCATTAATGTCTTATCACTGATATTGGGCTTCGTTGATAGACGATAGGTTTAAATATACAAATTGACAATTCTACTCATTACTTCCTTATTTACTGATTTGTTCTATTTTATAGATCATTAATCACTGAAAGAAAATTACGCTAAGTTTTTCAATAATACATTTTTATCGGTTATTATCATCGATTTATAAGCCTAATAAGTCAATGGTTTTATTCATGCCGCACAATCAAATAGAAGCGATAGAACGGATAAACCTTTACGTTCAAGCACCGTTGTTCGTTTTCTATACCTATACATATATTATAAAGAGGAAAAAATTGTTTTTTAATTTTTTTTTGTTTCGTGGCCAGTTTGTTATATTGTTACATCACTAATAGAATAGTGATGTAATGAATATTCGTATTCGTTATCGCATTCGGAAATATTTGCATATTTTGCCACATTCGTGTTCGCATTCGCTAGAAACAATGCTAACTAATGCTGGAATTTTACATGGACTGGATGAATTATTATTCTGTATCAACAATAACAATTGACGTAATTTATTTTTTTTTACTTTGAATATAAACAAATCTTTTCTAATGTACCTATTGTGACATGAAATCTAAAATTAATAACATCACTATATTTCTTTCACATTAGAATGCTACATTATCCCGAGTAACATATGCTATATTTTTTTCCGTGCGAAGGCGGGACGGGTCACTAGCCTTTGAAACACCGTCCTTTGAAATTATTTTTAGACATTTTTACTTACTTTTCGTGTGTAATAGTTTGTTATTTTATTAC